>ML861935.1:0-13070 GCA_009831015.1 Picea engelmannii | reverse complement strand
GTGATTTCCCCTGATTTAAAGAGGAAATCCCTTCGATAATAATTACAATGCATATCTGAGCCTTATCCTAAATCGGATCTTCTTTCTAAATCAGCATAGGATGTCCTGGTCTCACGCAACCGAATGCTATTACAGGAACTGAATGAGGTATTGTTGTTACGACTGGTGTAACAACTTCTTCTCATTGTTGCTGATGTTGTTTCAGCATCGCAATTCGCGGGCTGTTTCAGCCACGTGAATTGTGCTCTGACTGCATTGACTGCTGACTGTGGCGGCTTCCTTGTGTTTCAGCATTGTCGGTTCTGGTGGTTTCCTCAGCATCTGCAACTCTGGACTGTGTAACAGCTTCGTGTTTCAGCATCTGCATCCTTGATTTATACGGAAGCTCCATGTTTCAGCATCTGCAACCTCGGACTGTATAGAAGCTCCGTGTTTCAGCATCAATTCTGTGTTTCAGCAATGGCAACCTTGGACAGTTCTTTGTTTCAGCAATAGGCCTCAAATGCTAATCTGCATTTTTGGACACTTATGCATTTCTAATCAATAGTTAAGTACGAGAGTGCTGTAAAATATCATGCAAAACAAATTAAACGTATAGTAATGAGAAGGGACGTTGTATACCTTTGAGATGATCAGATAAAGTGATAGTATGAGTCTAAATGTAGGTGATCAAGAGTATAATGGTGGCAAAAAGTATAGGCAAAAAGGTACATTGTGTGGTCCTAACACACATAAGGTTATCATCTTGCCCTTAAAAAATCCTATCCTTCTTAAAGAAGGTACCCCAGTAGGCTTTACCAAAACTTCCCAAGTTTCTTTTGTCATAATATTCACTTGTGTTTCTTCATCCAGGACTATACAATCTATGTCGAAGTCTTTTATTCTTGCACTTATGCGTTGTTTTGTTTTCAGGATTTCTAGTGAACAAACATCTTTATGAATATCCATCATTTCTTCCAACTGTAATAACATAGTATGAACTTCCTCCGACCTTCTCTCTTTATGAATTTCTAAAATACCCTTAGTCTCTTGACTCTTTTCATAATTTTCTTGTCTTATGTCCCTCCCTTCAACTTTAGCAATAATCCTTGAACAATCCTTAACCTTATGACCAACAACCTTACACCAAAGACAAATAGGTCCTACCTCAGGGAATTCCTTAGCAAGATGTCCTGACCTTATGCAATTATAACACAAAGTCAATCCTCTTTTTCTCTTAAATGTTTCCCAAACTTTTCTGTATTGCGCACTTCCCCTAGGATCATAGTGTTGGACCTGCGATCTGCAAAAATTCTTTCTAGGTTCCTGCATCCACTTAATAGTACAAAAACTCTTTATATGCATAGGAATAACATATATTTCTTCATTTCCATTAAATTCATGCTTTCAAAACAAAAAATTTCACTTATCTTTCACTTACCAAAGCACAAATCTTGCCTCTTTTAGAATCTTACCTCTTTTCTTCAGAACAACTTACTTTCTTGGCACAAAGCTTCACAAGTCAAGTAGAGTACTGTGCACTTCAGCAACAAACTTATGCAGAAAGATTTTCTTTTTCTTTACTTCAGTTCCCAGCAATCACATTTTCATGTCCCAACAACAGAACCATTTGTTGGCACAAGGGTAGACCTAGGGTTCAACGCTTAACAATGCACTAACAAAACCCCGACTACCGGGCCTTTCGACAACGCCTACGAAGCAGGTGAAGTCTCACCTGAGGTAGAAGCAGGGGGGTTATAGGACGCAGGTGTCTATAACCAGGCTGGGACACGATTATGTGATAAGAGAACTTCACAAAATATTCTATTAACGCTTAGGAAGTGAACATGCATTAGTTTATTAACCTCATTAACACCGCAGAGCATAATCAAAGACAGATAAGCGCAACAACAACAAGTGATTAAGCACCCTAAGCACTTAGCACTGTGAGTTAAGTCTAGCATTCATTTACCCTTTAATATAAGTAAAGTACTTAAGCAACAAAATATATATTCATTACACATCATAATCAAAGCACTAAGAAAATGCATAACATAAATGACACTACACAAAGAAAAACATGAGACACCCGATATTCGTGGTTCACCCCAGGGTGGGGCTACATCGACAAACCGCTTTGCCTCGTTATTATTCACCGAAACATTACATCTAGTCACTCATGTGCACTAAGCCACAAAGTTTAACTTCGCACAAGACAAGAGATCTGTGCACTAAGAACTAGATCCTCCTTATTTACCTTCCAAAAATAGGTCAAATGCACAGATCCAAAATCTCTTATCATGACACTTAGCACCCGCTCCACACTAAGCATCACAAGCACTAAGAACAGACTAAAAAATCATAGTCGAGCACAAAGCCTCGACCACATACACTCCTTCGCACACATAACTACTTCTTCTACAATACATTCCTCTTTATTTATACTTTACAAAATCTTACAATAAGGCCTAAACATGGGGAAAACCCATGGGTCGACATCCCATAAAATCGTTACAAAACCTAGAGGACCCCTTACTGGGTCCACAGAACCCTCAAAATAGTTGAGATCCCTGATCTCAGATCCACCTGGGCTCTCCTACTTCGAACAACGTGTCAAAGTCCAAAAGTGGTCCAAAACCTCCAAAACTGACCAAAGATTCCCCAAAAATTGGTCGAGGGAAAAAAATCCTCTTCAATTACCAAGCCTTGATTATATCCAGATAAACCATCCAACATAGACATGCATGCAGATCACGTGACTTGTTGCAATAAAAACTCCATGTTGGGCAGCGAAAAATTATCTTTTATGCTCGCTCTGTTAAGATCTCTGAAGTCGATGCAAATTTAGATTTCCCCGATCTTCTTCTTGACAATCATTGGATTTGAAAGTCAGTCTGGATGTCTAATGGGATAAATTATCCCTTATTTCTTCAACTTCTCCAACTCCATTTTTACTAGATGCTTCATCTTGGGATTCATCATTCTTATCTTTTGTTTCACCGGTTTGGCTTCTTCCCTCAAAGGAATGATATGTTGGAATATAATTTTGTCACAAGCCTTTAAGTAGTCATAAGTCCAAGCAAACACATCAATATATCCCTTTAATAAGGTGACATATTGATCAACTTATTTGGGGGTGCAATCGATTCCCAAATTGACATATTTCAGGGACTAGTCTGTTCCAATATTGACTTTTCTTGTCTCTTGTGCCTTTCGAGCTAAAACTTCTTCACAAAGATTCTTGGAATGATCATATTTTGTGAACAAAGATTCAAATTGTATTCAGTCTTTGGGGACGACAATCTCTTTATCATATTCTTCATCATCATCGTTTAACAAAAAATTCTCCAATTGTTCATCATTTCCAAACACTTGTAAGTACTCAATATTATCAGGCACAGATGGCCTAAAGGCCCTTTCCACCTGGAAAGATGTTTTTCTCGGGATATCGTCTGGATTTGATAATGAAGCTTCCAAATATAGAGAATCGACCTTATGATTATTATGCCTTGGAATGAAATCAATATTGAAAGAGCTGAAATATTCCATCGTTTCATTAACTCTTTTGAAATACAATTTAAGTCTTTCCTTTTTTATTTTGTATTTCTGGGTAACATGGTTGATGACCAACTCTGAATCTCCAGTCACAATGAGATGTTCTATTTTCATTCCTTGTGCGAGGATCATCCCCTAGATTAAAGCTTTGTATTCTACCTCGTTATTCAAGCATGGAAACTCTAGTCTTATAGCGTGAGGATGCGTCTTCTTATCCGGGCTTACGAGAACAATCCCAACTATGTTCCCTGATTTAGAGCATCCTCCATTGAATGAAATTCTCTAGTAACCTTCAAATGTATATTTTGGGACCTCCAATTCTTGAACTCGTTCTAGGATTTTATTCTTCTCCATGTCCAATATAGCATAGTTTATGATCCTAACGTCTATGTAGTCTTCCATTAATTCATTATCCTTCTTCTTGAAGGAGAAATATTTTTTGGGCTCTCGAGGTACTTTAATCATCGCTCCCTCCTTGCCTGGTAGCATCATACAAATACCGTTGTTCATTATATATCCACCAATCATGGAGATCCAATCTCTTCCCATCACAACCCCACATACTAGAGGCAGATATACCACAATAATATTAAAAATCGTGATGATATGGGGAGATGCGATAATCCACGCATAGAAATCTTTGATTTCTCCATATGCTAGTACTTTTCTCGAAATCGATGGCATATATGCTCTCGCCATTTTCATAATATTTAGTGCAACTCATGCCCAATGCTTCCATGTCAGCGAGTGGCATTATATTATTTATCGCGCCAGTAGCAATTAAACAGTTATGCAATGCAACATCATGGTTTTCAATTGAGATGTATAAGGGTGGAATTTTACCTCTCATCTTAGCAGTCGATGGTCTCTGGTTTTGTTTTGGAGTGGTAATGACAACTTACGTTACTTTTGATGGATCATCCATCAATTTCAAGATATTCTACCTCGGTTGAGGAATCTTCACCACTTCTGTAAAAGGAAAGGTTATCCTCAGTTTACTTAAGTCTTCCATGACATTGTACGTCATTTGAGTTGAGCTTGTTGCTACGGGTTTCCTTGTGATTCCAATTGTCACCTTCTCATTCGTCACTTTTTCACTGTATTTTTCTTTTTCTTTTTCTTTGTTGGAGTCGCCTTTATTCTTGGGTATATTTACAAATCCTCTTGTTTGGGCGACGTTTTCTTGCAAGTTAGAATTGTCGTCGCCTTCTCCATATATGTACATTGATGCCTCGCATCCATCCATTGGCATTGTCTCGAAGCATTCATCAGGTAAGTAATAACCTTCTTTTTCAGTCATTTTCTTGTCACATACATCATCCAAAACAACCACATTTGGAGTGGGCTTTCTGGGAACCCTTAGTCTCGGTGGGTCTTCATTATTCTCAAATATGACCATGTTTTCGGGGGGAGAGTTCCTCCTTTGTTCGGGAATTTACATTCTTGGGTTTGGTATGTAATTATCTCCCCTTATCAGCCTGGTTATTTCATTCTCCATATATTTGATGGTCCTATTCATCTGCACAATCTCAATTCTCTTCTTTTTTTTCTGTGCTATTGCAGGGTCAACTTTTACGTCAGGTATGGTTCCCTTAAAAAATCCTCCTCCCACCATTTGATTTTGATATGCTTGAGGTTTAAACTATTTGTTTCTTCTCGAGATGGAAGCTCCTTTATTATCGATATTCAATTCTCCCATATGTATTTGTACTTTCCCCAATATAATGTTAGGGTCAGATCCCATTTCAATCATAATTTCTTCCATCTCAGTAGCCTTAGTCATTTCTTCCTCCAGGGTATCCATCTGGGATGTTCTGATGGAATATTTCACATTTGGGGGCATTGCATTCTTATAACAACCAAGAATGACCAGGTCATTTGGTATTTTGTCTTTCGAGATTCTACTCAAAGTCTTATTGAACCTGAGATTAAAATCTTGTATCCTTTCGTTCTTCCTTAACCCAATTTGGGTGAAGTCTAGGAGGAGGTTGTGGTAAGCAATTGAGGGAGAAAAAATATTAAGGACCATAACTTCAAGGTCATTAAATGAGCAAATGGATCTACTGGGAAGTGTTGTATACCATTCATAATCCCTTTCTGATAAAGTTTGCAAAAATAACCTCACCATGACATCATCATACTCAACTCGGTGGAAGTCACAAACATCAAGAAACAAATGCAAATGCCTCTTTGCATCGATTTTCCCATCTCCAACAAATTCCTTCAAGGCTCCCTTAGGGAGAACTAGGAGTTCGTGTTGTTCACCCATGAGATTAAGAGGGGAATCTCTCACCCTCCGTCTATTTCCAAACCCCAGGATTCCTTGGTTTCTTGCAGCATCTCTTTGTCCTCCTTGTCTCTCCTCATGATGTTTGATCCGGGGTTGTTCGTCTCTTGCCACCATTTCTGAGGAGGTTTCAGAATCAGAACTTTCACTTCTAGGGACAAATAGTTGTTTACTTTTACTTCAAGTGATGGGTCCCTTGTACTCATCCAGCTTCAATATTGACCTTGTTCTTGTGTTGTTCTAGCCAATCTTTGATTTCTTAGATCTTGTCATTCTTCTCTTCTTTGTCTTCGAAGAATTTCTCTTTATTCTTCTTGGACTAAGATCTACCAGGACCCTTCCAGCTCCTCCCGAGTTTGGGCTGTTGATATTACTAGATTATATAATGGGTGAAAAATGCTTCCTTTATTATCCAGTCCAATTTCTAACTGGGGCTGGTTACCTTGGGGTAAAATCATATATTTCTTTTAAAACGTTGGGCCAGGTTCCAAATTTTAAGTTCATGTCCCCAGTATGGTCGCCAAAAATGTTAATGCTTGAATCTGTCAAGACCGAAACGACAACCTCACGAGGATGTGAATCCTCCTACGTTTTTATAGAGGTGGTACTCCTATGTCCATGATTTATAAATTGTGGAACTTTAGTGAGAAGTTCGTCAAGAAATGAAATAGATATAACAAAAAACAGTTTTTTTTTTTTATTTTCTTTTTAAAAAGAGAATTCCTGAGAATGAACCAGTAAACACACACATTCATACATTTAAAGCAAATAAACAGAATTCCTCACATCCATCATAGTAGGGATAAATATTTATGATCACATAAAAATTAAAATAAAATGATCTGCATGCATAAGATAACTTTGACATGGTGATACATGGGTAGCTCAAATGAATATAACTATATATCAACCTCAAATACTTTATATTCAGAAAAAAATGGGTTACAAAGTACAGTCGAGATTGTTCCCAAAATAGTTCTCTTGGAATTTCTAAAAAATATATAGTTCAATACATATTCTATGAAATTAAAATGTGTTTGTTACAATGGGTGGGATTGGGGCTCCCGCGGACCATAAATAAAATATGTATAAGAATGAATTTCTTAGAAAGAAGAAAGTGGGAGGAGTAAGAGAGCTAGACCTGGTAAGAAGAAAAAGGAAAATATCAGTCTTTGGTTAAACCTTTCTATTTAAATAAGTAAAGTAACTTGATGAAGATCTTGATAAAGACAAAAAGATGTGATCAGTATGAACTTACTATGATGGTATCTCATGATTTTTCATTTTCTCACTAATGTCCTTTTATGGCTTTCCTCGACGGTTATGGGAACCGTCTCAATCGTCTTTTTCCCTTCATTGGTAAGCTTGTCGACAACCTTTTTGAACCACTCCTCGATGTAGCTCCTCATGGGCGCCACATTGATTTCATGTCATATTTGTATATTGAAGAGTTCACCTTCCAAGTCCCTTAGATAAATAGAGATTTTATGCAATGCTTCTTCAATATCTTGGTTTTTAATCGAATAATCAACCAACCAGTTTTCCATGTCATCTTCACCATATTCAAGAATGCCATAGAATTTTTCAAATGACAGCCTTTTAAAGATCTCAATTTGTTCATCAAATTATTGATTAGTTAAAAACAATGAGTTGAGTATAAATTTCGGGTCTTGGACTTCATTGGTCTTTCCAACTAGATCTATCTCAATTAGCTTCTTGAATAGTTCCTCCTATTTATGGCCTGGCTACATGCTTGAGCGATACCATTCAAGTTTTTTACCTTTTCTTTGCAGCATGCGTTTAGTTGCTTTATTCAATTTGGGGAAGGGAGATCCTTCCTCTTCTTCTCAATTGCATCATAGTAGTAAATTTAACACCAAATGGTACAACTGCGTCGAGGTAGAAACCTTGCTCATTTTTCAAATCTGCTTGAAGATATTCATGCAAAGCATGTGCTCTTGTTCCAAAAGAGACCATACTCTTTGACATCTCCCAAGCCTCTGTTATTAATTCCATTATTTTCTTTATATTATTTTCCACATAGCCTCGGGCTGATGTGAGAAGGATTTTTTATCCTTTTAACTTTTTCGCAGGTGTGGTAGGCCTGATCATTGCTAAAGGACTAGCCAACATTGGAAGGGGCATTAGAGCTCCCTCCAATTCTTTGATTCGCTCCTTTAACCTGACATTATCTACGTCAAGGCTGTCAATAGAGCTATCTAGAGAATCTCCAGTTGCTTGGTGTATTGGGGAGATTTGGGAAGGCTACATGTTCTGTAGGTTAATCTCTGAAAGATATTTCCCCTTCTTATTATTTACATCTCTTTTTTCAATAATCAAAATTTTGGATTCACTGTAAAAAAGAGTGCTCTGAAATGCAAAAGACTCTTCTTCGTCGAAGGTCTCGGTCCCAATTATTTCCATCTAAGGGTTCTGGGGAGCAGTGTTCTCTAGCTGGTCATCATTTGGGAACACTCTCTCAATGTAAATTTCTAGTTCCATATCTTCGAGGGAGAGATATTGGATATCACTTTCTCCCCTCGGTCCCTCCTCTTCTTGCACAATGTTTTTTCGTTTCTTCCTCACGGGAAGTTTATGAGAACTTTAAATTTTTCTGGAGGGAGTGTTCTTATCTCCTCCTCCGCCTGAAGAACTTTGTGTGACTTTCTTACTTGGGTAGGCCATTGGAGCACTGCTACGAGATGTTGTACTCTTGGGCGTGGCAGTCGGTGATTGAGCACTTTTCTCACTTGGACCTTTTCCTCTCTACTTTTATGACTCATTGGTGTTGAGTATTGTCTCTAGGTCGCCAGTTTCATGAGCAAGAATGCATGAGGCGTTATCTCCATCTTCATTAAGGACAGTGTTAATGAAATAATTTATGAAACCGACAACCAATAGGTGTTCTACAAAAATACCACTAGGGTCGAACCCTTTTACTTTTTCAGTATATTTCAAATGAGGTTGTGTAAGTGGCACGTGAATTCGTCAATATTTTTCATATTCCTGAATATGAAATCCTCGACTTTCCAAGGCAGAGGTATGAATTTCCTTTTTCTCTTTTCATGGAAAAAATGCAACCAATAGGTGTACTTCCTTGCTATCTTAGCAACAAACATTCTATCAGATATGTGACATGGAAGGAAGGAATGAATTTCTTTAGATCCAAAAATCCTTATAACGTTATAATTTTCCATTTGTTCTAGTGTCCCCTTCCTATCCGGGAATTTACTCACATGGTCATACATCTGGAGATCATTTTTTCCATACAAAAATTATTTGAAAACTGATACAAAATCATTAAAGACTTCATAATAGTGTTGGGAGGCCTTGTGAATCCACAATTATTGATACCATAAGGTTACTGGGTCAAACTCACAGTTTACCTTCTTACAGATAGATAATCTCGGGAACTGACAGCAATGTGCTATCACAAAGACCAAATAATATGAGATAAAAAATTTATTATCTTTCTTGTATTGCACCAACTGGGAAGAGATTTCAATGGAAATCAACTTACCCCTATCGAATATGGCCTGTTCCTTGACCATAAAATAAATAATGTAAAGAATCATCCGGGATATGTTGGCCATGGTCTCATGTCCTGTTATTCTTGTAAAAAGCCATGCAATTTCCTGGAAGGGGTTTTTGAATGCGCCAACCTGCAATATTTTGATATCCTTAGGGATGACCATTGGGTTCTCCAAGAATTCAGGTAAGAGTTCGAGTCCATTTCCATGATTTCTTAAGAACTCCCTGCAATATTCACCTATGAAGGTGAGAGTTGGCTCAGGGAGCCTCAACATCTTATGAAAAACCTAAGGTGACAAAGAGATATGGGAATGGTCCTGCAACTGGATGATCCGCTAGCTTGGAATGTATCTCTCAATGCACCAGGAGACCAACTCCTTGCAATCAAAAAATTTTGGCACACAGCTTGCATGTGCAATTATAGACATCCAGATTATTTCCTTCTGGGCAGAAGGGGATGAGTAATAGGAATATGCCATGGACCACTGAAAAATATGATCTTCGTGTCCAAAAATATTCAGCGTATCTCCACATAACTATTGTCAACTTGCTGCCATAAGTTGATGAAGACGTTCAATTGCTCCAAATTATGTTAAGAATGAAAGCTGGTGGGAGATAATATAATCCTCCATAAATCCCGTTTAATGTGATTTAATAGGAGGTCTCCTCAAGCCTTTCACTAATTAATGGTCATCCCTTTGAACATGTATGGTAAGTTATTAGCATTAATATCATAATAAATGTTCACTAGAAAAGGCATGAGGGTGACGGGGATGGGAGGGGGAAATCTGTGACTTGATATTTTTTTGTGAACCCAGTAACTCGCGAACCTGAGAGCCCGTGATGGTAAGAGGCGTGAAAATGGCTAAGTGTGGGATGGAGTGGTGGTCGGATGGGTTCATGTTAGGAAGAATGACACTTATGTAGTTTCATGGTGGTCTAGGGATCTAAATGTAGATTATGGAAGTCTGTGGTGCAATATGTCTATCACAGAACACAAGAACATGAAAGTTTGATCCTGTCAACCCGGGAACCCGAGATCATAAAATTGTCTAAATATGGAACAAAACAGCTGTTGGTTTGACTCGTGAAGTGAATTTGTGGATGGAGGTGAGAAAAAGTAAGTCTGCCAACCTAGGAACCCGCGGTCTAAAATGAGACTAAGTGTGAGAAATAGAAAGGGGTAGTAAGAGGGAAAACATGGGTAAGTGTAGAAGCGGGAAAAGAAAGGGAGAAATGAAATCGGGAAAGTAGAAAAGGGGAGGGAAATTTTTGGAAGTAGGAAATGACCTCAACAAAACCAAGATGAAAAATATTAATCCTTACTCCTTACCTCATTTTCATGGGCTTATTTCTGAAGATCCCGACACTTTCTTGTTTGAGTTTGCAGTTATATGAAGGACATATGATTATACAATTGGTGAACAGAATCTCAAACCTTTTCCTTCTACCTTGAAGGAATCAGATCTAATATGGTTTATGATCTTGGAGGGAAATAGTATCACAATGTGGGATCAAATGAGAAATAAATTCAGTGAAAGATACAGATACTATTGTATAGAAAGAGATAGAAGGGATGATATTTTCAGAATGACACAAGGACCTGATGAATCTCTAGAATACTTTGAAGAGATATTTCAACTAATCTACAAGAGAGCTCAAAATTGCACTCTGGATGAAGGCTCACTCAATATTTTCTTACTCAGAGGAGTGAGAGAAGATTTAATGGAAACATTTAATCTCCTATCCAATGGATATATCTATCAGTTGGAATATAATGATATCAAAACAATATTCAAGAACCACTCAATGTCCTCCAGAAAGAAAGGTAGAAGCAATAAAGGTTTGGCAACTCAATCTTCTAACCCTACAACTCATATAAATAATGAATTAGGAGGATTAATAGAGGGCATGTAGACTGATATTTTACACTCTTTATCCATGCAAATGGTTACCTTGAAAATAAAAAAGAAATAGGAGGAAGTAGATAAGGCATTGGTTTTCTATTGTTCCAAATGCACTAAAAAGCATCCTAGAAATGAGCACCCTTTATACCTTGTAGATGTTTGTGGTAATTGTGAAGAAAATCATCCAAATAAAAAATGTTGTTCTTTTCCAAGATTGAAAGCTACATTTCTAGGAGAAGATGAGAATGTGGAATCACTATAATTCATAAATCAAAGAAGGCTAGAGCACCAAGACCATTTCAAACAGGTTTGAACTTCAATCTTGCTCAAAATTTTAGTACATATGATTCTCAAATGTCTCCTCAACCATGGTATAACCCATCACCTTGGAATAATCCAAATCCTTGGAAGTACCACGAACCTCCAATTCCTCCTCCATACCAATATTTTCCTAGCATGCCACAACATCAATGGAGTCAACCATCACAAGGATGGAGGCCACAAAATTTCCAACAGCCTACATTAATATCTCCTCCTCCTCAAAACAATGCTCTTCCTAAGAAACCTCAGCTACCTTCTCAACCTGCTCCAAATCCAAACAACAAGCAATTCCAACGTATATATAACAATAATACAACTTATCAAACCTATTCTTTGCAACTATAAGAGATAAATATCAGATCAAGAAATTTTTTGCAACAACAACCAAAGCTCATAGAAAATGAAGAATATGAAAGAAGATATTACCTTACCTCAACCACAAATACCTCCTTACCCGGAGAGATTACAAGAAAAGAAAACTCATACATCTGAGGAAAAATAAACTTTTAGGAGAGCTTAAATTTTTTTTCATAAAGATACCTCTCTTACAAGATCTTAAATATGTGCCATTTTCAACAAATATATCAAGGAAAAATTCATTATAAGACAAGGGAGAAAAAGGAAACATGATCCTACCATAAATGTCACAGGACAATTATCTAACCTTATGCTTGGGACGTTTATTGTACCTAAGTACCTGGATCCAGGGATTCCCTTAGTAAATGTGCATATTAATAACACCCTAGTATAGAATACTCTTATTGATCTAGGAGATGCAATCAATGTCATGACTAAGGATATTATGATAAGACTCAACCTTAAGATATTTTTGAGAGATACACCAAGGCGTGTTGGAAGATATCATAATCTCCATTGATTCTTGGGAGTACCCTACTGACTTTCTAGTACTTCAACCCAAGTCTCAATCCAATGGATATCCTCTCAATTTTGGAAGGCCTTGGTTGGCCACAATAGATGCATACATTGGCTATAGAATAGGAAATATGACCATCACTGATGGCCTTTCCCAAAATAAAATAGTTCTTTATGATCATGTCCAACCTTTGATAATGAAATATATTCCTACGTGAGTGGAAGAGGAATAGGACTTGACACAAACGAATTCCTACCCCATATACACAATTCACACTTCCTTGGATGATAGTACAATTGACCAGGACACTTTCCTTGAAAACTTTCTACAAAATCAATATCAAGACGATGTGAAAATAGAAGGGATAAATGATGATAATATATCTGAAATTTATACAAAAAATGACACTAAATTATGGATAGATTTTTTTACTACTGAGATAGAAGATCCAAATGTCAAAACCATAGAGATCATCCCTGCAAAAACACTCAAAATCAACAATAAACTCAATATTCAGCAGGAACACAAATTGTTTGATGTGCTGAAAAGAAATATTGAAGAATTTTCATGGGATTATAAAGACATGAGAGGCATCCATCCTTAAATTTTTACTCAC
>ML861933.1:0-10759 GCA_009831015.1 Picea engelmannii | reverse complement strand
TTCTAATATGGAGCATCTAACAATTATATGAAAATGTATTGTGTCGATCCACCAGTCTTTTATGCAAACAAGAAATGGATTACACACAGTTTCAAACCAATGTTCAATTATATTCGCAATGCAGATAGAACATAGCAATACCAAATTACAATGTTGCATCAAAATCGTCATTCTTGTTTCTAGACATGCAATTATTAAGATTTAATGCTATCAACCCATAATGCAAGAAGTTTAATACTTAAGTTAATATGTTACAGTCATGGAAGAATGTATCAAGAACACACTTACACCGACACGTTGCAATAAAATCTAATCTTCAACAAAGTATTTGCTGAGAATTAGTAGAAAATTATGGTTTTGCAGCAATGGGGCTTGTTTGAAACCACTTCACGCTTACGAATACTGCCCTCAGCCTTTCTATTTTCCTAGTCTTTATCCCCTATAGTTTCTCTTCCTGGTTACTTAATCATTTTTTTCCAAAAATGCCTTGATGCGTGAGTTGACGGATTTATGCATTTCGACCGAGCGCTTCCCCTTTGTCTAAATTGGGCCTCTATTGTTCGATGTCCTACAAGTAACACCTAGAGTTCTGCGATATACAAATTGACAGGAGGACTTGCGCGTTGGCTGGCTCAACATTGCACTTCTATTTTTTCATGACCTCCAAACAACATTCAGAGTTCCGCGATATACAAATTGACACATGGGCTCCAGGGCTGGTGGGCTCAATATTTCCATTGTTTACGGATGGAAAAGTGTTAAAACTAGCCACATACTACATTTGAGTCACATAGGTTATATTAAAGAGAAAAGCATGTCCTCTATAGTTCTGTGTCCTACAAACAACACCCAGAGTTTCGCACAATACAAATTGACAGCCGGACTTGCGGGCTGGCTGGATAAAAAAATGACTCAGAGTTCCGTGATATACAAATTGACAGACAGAGCATACAACCAAGAACCAAGTAAACTCGCGGATCGTATTCCTAGTCGTTGTTTTTTGTGCCTGCCACCTTCACACTTCTTTCCAAGTATATATCTTGGAAGGAAATGGGATATCTATTATAGATGTGAATATATTGGCCCTTCTTTTCTGTCTGCCCAACCGTTTACCTATTCCATAATTAGCCGCTTTCCTAGAATTCCACAAATATACAAATCGGCCGCTGAACTGCCCCATCATGCTCTCTTCTGTTTTACATGTTTTGCAGTCAAAAATTTTGATACATAAAATTTGACCGTGGGACACTCACCTCTCCTGAGTATCCCTCGTAACCCTATTTTGAATCCTGTCCGACAACTTTTCAGACCTTTCCATTCATTCCTTGCTCTCCCTCGTCTCCCCGACCTTTGCACTTATCTATAATAAAGAAATGTTTTTTTTTTTTATATATAGTACATTTTGCACTGAAAAATTTCGAGACATACAATTTGACCGGCAGGTCCTCATGTCTCCTGTCGAACTATTGTCACCCCATTTTGAAGCGCACCCGTCCGCTTTCCATACTTCGCCATTTCTTCGAATTTCTTTTGCGGATCGTTGAGTTGGCAGGTTCAATAAATACCCAATTCCTAATTGTTGTTTCCTGTGCCCATGCCCTTTTGCAATTAGCAATTACCATTTATATAGAAGATCTTATTTCTAGGTATGCAATTAGCAAACGTTAATGCTACACTAGGGTTTGAGGAAATCTCCCATTAATATGCATAAAACCAAAATTTTTGTATGGTTATATTATCCCTTCCGAGTGTTAATTTCAAACATCATGGAATGTCAGTTGCGCTTTGTCGGGTTGGTCCGTTCACAAAATATTCAATCTTTGATTCAGAAAACGATTCTGACTGACCGTTTCCCATCGTCATACTTAGCCACTTTCTTGGAATTCCTCAAATATACAAACCGGTTGTTGAACTACCCCATCGTGCTCTCTTCCAGTTTACATGTTTTGCAGTAAAAAATTTTGATACATAAAATTTGACTGTGGAACACTCGCCTCTCCTAAGTATCCCCCATAACCCTATTTTGAATCTCGTCCGACCTCTTTTCAGACCTTGCCATTCGTTCCTTGCTCTCCCCCGTCTCCATGACCTTCGCACTTGTTTATGATAAAAAAAAAATGTTTTAATATATATATATACACACACACACACACACACACACACATATCTTGTTTCTATGCAATTACTAACATTTAATTCTAACATCTCATCGTGTAGGAACCGTATAGATTTTCATTGATGGGCGAAAGGCTCGATGAGATCTACTATTAATACGCATTAAACCAATATTTGTGGGGGGTTATGTTATCCCTTCCGAGTGTTGATTTCAAAATCATGAAATTTCATCCGCACGTCATCGGCTTGGCACGTTCACGAAACCTCCAATCCTTAATTACTCTTTTGCATACCTACCACCTTCGCATTTCTAAATATGCAATAAGTAAGGTTTACTGCTAACAGTTCATCATGCACCACCGATACAGATTGTCATTAATCAGTGAAAGGCTCAAGGAGCTTTCCCATTCATAAGAATTTAACCAAGATTTTGCAGACAGTTACATTATCGGCTCAAACTGTTCATTTCAACCATCATCTGGAGCAAACCAACGTTCTCATAAACCTATGGCATCAACTCAACAACAGTTTTTTGGAGATACAGTGAACATCTTCGAGAGCGAGGAACAGAACTTCCAGTGGTCCAAGGCATATTCTTATTACTCAACCCTTGGTGGCCTGAAACAAGTAATTTGGACCTCTCGGATTACTTGTGCAGGCTATGTCCCTGAAGTTTTTGACTGTAAGGACTTGATCTCTTGGTGCGCCGATAAATTTATTTCAGACAAAAGAATTATTCCACTACGAGACCACTCTTTTGTTTCTTTTTCACCTCAGGTCTTCGACCAGATGTTAAGATTGTCGGAACCAACATTGACGTTCAGAGGAGAAGGTTGCAAACATTTCCTAGAAAAACATAATAACAGGTTGGACCGCTTGCCCCATTTATTGGAAGACCCGATTGTAGTTCCTGAAGATATCACAAGCTTGCAGGTTAGTTCATTTAGAAATCCATTCCGTGAAATTGCCTGGCTGTTTACAAGAATAACGGAACAGGAGTCCACAATAATTGTTTCCCAGATGGCTCTTTATATTTTGTATTTCACAAGGAACATGCCATTTTTTATTCAGGCAAGTTAATTTCCCATGAAATATGTTCCCAATTGTCAAGCTTCAAAAGGGAAAATAAATTTTATATGTCGTCCTACTTAGTTTTTGCGATAGCACATTGCTGTTAGTTTCCAGAACTGTCTCTGTCCAAGAATGTCAACTGGGAATTCAACCCAGTAACGTTCTGGTACTAGGCCTTGTGGAAGCATAAGGCTTCCCACTATTTTTATGAGTTTTTAATAGCTTCATGTCTATTTTCAAAGTTTTGTTGTTAGGAGAAGATGCTCCCTACATATCTGAACAGGCAACTAGTTTTTTGGACAGGAAGGGGACACTTGAACATTTGGATAATTACACTATGATAAGAATTTTTGGCTCCACAGAAAAACATGTTCTCCTTCCATGTCACATTACGGACAAAATGTTTGTTGCAGAAGTAGCATGACAATACAACTATTGGTTGCATCTATTGCAAAAGAAGAGAAAAAAATAGTTCATTCCTCTGCCTTGGAAAATCAGAGACTTCGTGTTGAAAACCATCAACAAAATTGACGAATTCGAAGCGCTTTCTAGCAACTTCAACCTGAGATATGCTGAAAGCCTAAGAGGGTTCGACCCCAATAATATTTTTTGGCAACATTTACAAACAGTTGGCCTCGGCGATTGGTTTTTCAAAAAACAGATGTCCGAAAACAGAGACATTAGTGGCAATGCTCCTTCTTTTGATGTCGGCGACCTAGACACACTACAAAGCAGCACTAAATTGTACAGGGAACAGGGGAAAGGCCCCGGTGACAAGAGTGTTCAATCGACGAATAACACTCCAAAAAGTACGACACCCCGGAGCATCAATCCAACGGCCCACCACAACAACAAAGGAACTCATAGTTCTTTAAATGAAGGAGGAGATAACGACCCTCCTCATTCTAAAATTGATAGTTCTCACAAGCTTCCAGTAGACAAGAAGAGAAAAAAAAAAGTGGGATAAGCGGAAGAGCCCGAAATTCAGAGTGAGAACATGGAACTTGAGCCTGATCTGGATAGCATGCTCTGCTACCTTGATCATCCTAGAGATGCCATCCAACATAGTCATCCAATGGACATATCCAATACCAATTTTTTTGACGAAGATGAATCCTTCGTGTTCCAGAGCGTTGTTTTTGACAACCAGTCCAAAAAATTGATCATTGAAAAAAAAGATGTAAAAAATAAGAAAGGAAAATCCCGTTCAAAGGTTGACCTTGCCAACATGTGGTCGTCCCAAATCTTTCAACTTCACGTAGCGAGCGAAGATGCTCTTCATGATTCCATTGGAGGCATCGAGGCCGAGAATTCCAGACTGAAGGACCGGGTCAAGGAATTGGAAGAGGCTTTGATTCCTATGGCATTGCTTGCTAATCGTTTGGCAATAGCCATGCCTGGCACCCCTGCAGCCAACTTAAAAGGATCCTCCAACCTCCTTGCATCCTGTAGAGGATATGTGGAGAATAATATCAAGAAAAAAATGGAACTGGTTACTGAGGCGTGGGAAACATCACAAACCATCACTTCCCTTGGAACCAGGGCACATAGTTTTCTCGAACATTTGCAGGCGGAGTTAAAAGATGAAGAACATTTCTATTTAAACATGGTCCTTCATTTTGGCACCATTGTCAACAACATGATAGAAACAAAAAGAAGACAACAAGATCTTCCATCCAAAAACCGAATCGATCAATTAAATGCATGCTAGAAAGAAAAATTGAAGAACCTGCATCTCATTGTTCAGTCATGTGAACAAGCCATATCAAAGAAAAAAAAATTATTCACAAGGCTATTAAGAATAAACTTCCAAGACCCCAACTTAATCGTCAAGTCCTTGCCCTTAACTAGGAAAGACTTCGATAAACAGGTTGATATGTTTAAGGCATTGTCTTTGGAAAAATTTTACAGCATCCTTGAATATGATCAAGATCACGTTGACCACTGGCTATTCCACTATTCAGTACAAAATGAGGAAATTCATCAGGCTATGCATAATCTTTCTATCGACTTCTAGGAATTAGAAAACAAACTTTTCAAAATAAAAATCCAAAATGAGATTAGTGTCGCCCCAATGAGAAGCTACATTGAAGAATGGTTTGAAAGGGAATTGAAGCAGGCCACGGATGAAAGGCAACAGACAATTGCCACGATTCTAGGAGTCGTTGACTACATCAATGAAACGACAGCCACAAGAAAATAGAAAAATGGCTCATATGTACCATCACTGTAAGTCTACTGATCGCATCCTGTTTTGTTTATCAACCCAGTTATTCCACTTTTTTTAATAGAAATGTCTAGCCAAACACCGATACCTTTCAATTTAATTTTTTTGCAGGTATTGCACTCTACCATCCCCCACTTCTTCTTTCTACAGTATTGTTTCTTGTACATATTTCTCTTATGGTCCGCGGGAGCCCCAATCCCAGTCTATATGACAAACGCATTGAAATTTCCAGTAATATGTAACAAACTTACTTTTATTTTTTGATATATTTCAAATAAAACTATTTTTTTTATCTCATTTTAAATTTATGTCCTCGTACATTTTTTTATCTCCTTTTAAACTAATTTCCAGTAATATGTAACAGTCACTAGTCTATTAACAAATGCATTTAATTCTTTTTAAATTTATTTCCTCATACATTTTTATCTTTCACGACTCTATATGACAAATGCATTTAAATTCCCAAGAACTTATAACTTATTTAATATATTTCAAACTAAACTGTTTTTTTCTTCCACTATGCATAAATTGTATTTTGTTATATACTTTAAAAAAATAAATGGGCCTGTACATACCATCTGTGCTTCATGTTACTTGCCACTCTCCTACTTTTCCCTATCCAATTCAACCTGACAGGCCACTCAGCCTTGTTATTATAGTTTTTGTCAATTATTATTATAATTTTACAATGGTATAAGTGGTTTTTCTTTTAGGTTGGAGTTTTTCTCAATCTAAAATTAAAA
This sequence comes from Picea engelmannii, assembly GCA_009831015.1. Classification (NCBI taxonomy): domain Eukaryota; kingdom Viridiplantae; phylum Streptophyta; class Pinopsida; order Pinales; family Pinaceae; genus Picea; species Picea engelmannii. The sequence goes on along the minus strand of ML861933.1, from coordinate 4,603 downwards.
GTTCTTTTATGGGGATAGAAATTTTATTTCAAAGTAGATAATATAACAAGATTGATATGACTTATCAACAATAAGGCAGAGGACATAGGATTTTCACAATAATGTAAGAACAAGTTTAAAGTCAAAATGGAAGGAAAGTGTTTCCTATATTTAGCCTCTACTCCAAAGAAAACAGAGACGTAGAGGCATCCCCAGTAGCATTATGCTACTGTCACCCATCTATTATTTCTGCCATTTGCACCAGTCAACCTGAAACGTTGCACCGAGGGGAGAAAATAAGAACGGAGATTTGAATACAAAAATCTAACTAACTTGAATTTAAGAACATTTAGTTTGGAGAATTTAGATATAAATACTTAGTCAATTTACACAACCAGAAGATTCAATGAAATACTATACTTGGGAAGACATAGAAAATAATGTTTTTACCTAGTTGTTGAAAAAAGAAATTTCATGAAAAATGGGAAATTTTTTATCAATGAAGGTTTCCAAGTCAAGATGGCATGTATACATCACTATTAATTTTTTCAAACTCATAACCTTGGCCATATATATATATATATATATATATATATATATATATATATATATATATAATTCCAATTATTACGCAGAAAGGCATACATCTATTGATAATGGGCACATTTAATGATCTTTTAACTATAAATTTCAATCGTATGGTTATCAATTGAAGATGCTAGCATATTCTTAGCCATCCTTCCAAATCAATGAACGAGATCTCATGTTCTTAACTTTCTAGCATTTTTAAAAGCTTCAGTTAACCTGTTTACTTTTTAACATTTGCTTAATATGATTAAAAAATTATTGTGAGACTATCTAATTGCCACGTTCAAATAATTAACAAAGTTAATTGAAATTACAAATGTACTCCACTATTAACTTTTTATCATTTTACAGTATTAAATTTACATGTGTGCCACGTTTACTTATGACAACTGCATATTTACAATCAATCGTTTGGATGGTTAGGCAAGTTTGTTACAGTCGAGCAGGCCACGCAGGCTTTTGATAACGTTGCGATCTTACTCTACCGCTCCATCGTTTCGGTGGCTGGGCACATTTGTTTGTTACAACCGGGCACATTTGTTACAGCTGAGCAGGCCGCGCAAGCTTTTGATAACGTTGTGATCTTACTCTACGGCTCCAGAGCCCATCTTAATCTTCATCCCTCTGGCTGGGATCAGTCCAAGTCCTCCTCCCACACCTCCAAGCTCAGGGCATTGCTCCCGCGCATTGCGTTAATACCCGCACCAGCTATTCATGGTACTAACCCTAACCCTAATATTTTCGGCGCCATTCCATCTGGTCATTTTCAAAGTCCTACAAATCTAGATATATGGTCAGCAGTGATGAGAGCAGCACAAGCTGACCCCACATACAATTTTCCTGTTGTCGATCCAAAGCGGGAAACAACACTTGAGCAGTTTAGGGTCTTGCACTTCGAAGAGTTTAGGGTTATTAACAAGCACTGCAATACCGACGTGCATTGTGAATCCTCTCCATTGAATATAGATAAGAACCATGAAAATTACAGAGCCGAGATTACCAATCTACAATCTCATATACTGGGTGACTTTGATCAGCTGTATGGGATTCATGGTGGTATCATCGGTGATGAACTCAGTCAAGGATTTTATCACGAGACCACTGGGAATATCACAGAGCAAAGAACTCATAATGATGGAGAATCGAGAGATGATAATCTTAGTGCTTCATTGCAGGAGTTGCAGTACAGTGATGCGCCTCCGTCACCCGGTTTCATGTGGCAGTATACTGTCAAAGACGACTATTACTACGAACAGACCAAAAGCAGCATGTTGACCGAGACCAGAAACCAACTTTGGGAGTATTTTAATGAAAGTTCTATTTCGTAGTAGGTTTTGTTCGACTCCAGGCAGCTTTCATGACTGGCCTGCATTAGAGAAGGGCTGCAATTAATGGACCGTTCAACAAAATAATTGTTCTGCCATAATATCTTCATAGCTTATTGATCTGCACTGCATTCACGAGCAAGAAGGTGAGTGACGGGAATCCTCTCGGTTAAAGAAATGATAGCAGAAAATCTAAGACATATAATTCCATTTCTTCTTGTCTAAGGAATTTGATAGAAATGAATAAACATGAGAAGACTATGATTTTCTTTTAACCTCGCAAGTTTTAGTACCAAAAAATTCCTTTTTTAGCAGGTAGTATTCACATTCGTTTACTTCATAATTACCTCACAAACTGTACATGCTTATTCGCATTCGTTTACCTCTCAAAGTGTACATGCTTCCCAACTGGTTTATTTTAATTTTAAAGTTAATTATAATAATTGTTTCATATTCTTCCGTCGTTTTATATTCTTCATACCCCTTGTTTCATCTTACAAGCGGTAAGCCTTTCGGCGTTCACCAGTAGCCTTTCGGCTTATCTTATATAATATGAGATTTCAATTATCTTCATGAATTATGTTAGTTCTTTCTCATTTTAGGTGGGATGTTCCGCATCATACATTTAAGTAAAATAGTTGAGAAAGTTAGATGAGTCATTTATCCAAATTCAATTTTATGTTAATTTTTTTTTAATAATATTAATTTTAATGTATATTTTATAAAAATTAATTTATAATTATTATTTATATGATAATATAAATTATTTTTTAAGATTTAATTTAAAAAATAGTAAAATTTATTGTTGTTAATATTGTTGTATATATGATTAATTTTTAAAATATATTTTAAAAATGCTTAATGTAATCTAAAAACATATTTTAAAAATGCTTAATGTAATCTAAAAATATATTTTAAAAATACTTAATGTAATCTATGTTTTATATATTTATTTTATAATTTTTATTGTTTATATCATTATATAAGTTATGTTTTTTTTTTTTTAATGTTAATTGAATATAGTTGAAGGGATTTTTTTTTTATTTAAATTTCAATTTTATTTGATAATGAAGTAACTTTTGTGATGTAAAAACTTTCCTATCTATATATCATTATCATTTATAAGCTTTCTCAATCTTAGTTTTTTTTTTCTCCCTTACATAACACTTTACCACTATCTCTTCCTCTTCGTACATATATTATTATCATTAGTTCGAAAGTATAAATAAAATAAACCATGTAGAATTGTATTCGGAGGTACATATTTCACAACTTAAGTACCTAAATTTGCCTCTTAGAAGTCAATGCAATATAAATTTACATCAATGTGATTGACACAACCACATGTGGCATACAAGGTTTCCAAATCATAAATTAGATAAATTAGATTCAAAATCTTAACAACTATTTTATGGTTTGTTAAGATTTTAAAATGTCTTCACTTTCCATTTCAAAATATCCATAATTTATAAGTATTTTATTAAATTAATAGATAAACCTTTTATTTTTGTTGTAGATAGTCTAAGTGACTTAAAATATGTAGTTTGTATAACATCACACAATTTGTTATTATTTTTATTTTTCTTAACCTTTTCAAATTAACAACATTACTATAAAAAACACTTTAGTTGATTTACTTTCCTATTCCATTTGAGGAGTATGCTAGTTACCTCTAGAAGTCTATATATATTGGAAATGAGCACAATTAATGATCTTTTAATTATAATTACTAATCTTATGACTAACAATTTAAAATATTGACTTAATATGATTTATAATTTAATGTAGTGATCAATGATTGTCACTTTTACCTAATTAACAAGAATTAATAATTATAGAATACCTTATTTTCAAATCCTATGTTAAGTAGGCACTAATGAATGCCACATTTTAGCACTTGGGTTTCAATTAACATAGAAAATAAAACGTGAAACAATTGGACATTTTATTTTCCACATGCACTTAGGTAATGGAGGATGTCAAGCGTCCTAAAAAGCAATCAAGGTGTGGTAATGTGAGAGTTTGTTATGGGCAGAAGATAGCAGGGCCACTAGCTCCCCTGTAAATAGTTGGCAAAGATTTTTTTAGGAGTTTGAAGTTTTCAAAGATGAGCATTCCTTCTGGGTAGCATTCACCATTTCTATTTTGGAATGATCTCATTATTTTGATGTTAAAAACTTATCCAATCCATTTTTCGAAGGGCATAAAGAAATTATGATTTACATTTCCTATCTACATCAAAAATACAGCTAAAAGTCTAATTACTTTCAGCAGAAAGGAAGAAAATGAAGGCCAACTAATACAAAAGCGGTTGATATACAGTTACAATTTAATGGTCATTCTTTCATGGTTGAAGTTAATGCATATATAGAACCTATTGTATAAATCATTGTTGTTATGGTTATATTGCTTCATATCTAATAGGCTGCATTATTGAACCTTTGAATCTTAATATTACTTCTTCGTAAAATCCTCCTTTTTAATGTATAATTGTGAAGCCCAAGCTTCATTCGTTAACATGTACACCCAGATATATGCTACACTGAGAAAAGTTTAGAGATTTATTAAGACAAGTTCTCTTCTTTGATGCATTCTTAGATTTCCAGATGGTTGGATTTCTGCATTTCCATCCTGTTGAATCATTGTACGGCTGGATAGCTAATGCATATCTTCGAGGAGACATATCACACTGACTTCCAAGAAATACCCTC
>ML861932.1:9893-24099 GCA_009831015.1 Picea engelmannii | reverse complement strand
CGTCGTCTTTTATCAATTATTTATATTTATACATTATTATACAATTGCATACTGGGTTATTTATTACATTGACCTAATGTGTTTGTCTCTTTCCATGTGTTGTGTTTTGATATGATTATGTTATGTGCTTTGATATGATATACTTAGAGAGATATACTTTTCTTTGTTCTTCTTAGATGTATGGATGTATATCTGACATATATGAAAGTGTTGAGTGCTAGACCTATTTTGTTGTTGCTAACTGCTAACTTAACCTAGATCTAAGTGAATGTTGCGGTGCTCTATGCCATCTACGGAGTGCCATGAGGGTTAAATACTGATGAATGATATATGATAAAGTGTTTGCTAAGTGTTAGAATCATAGATCTGTGTCCTAGCTAAGGTTGCAGACACCTTAGTCTTGCAACCACCCCCGCCTCTACCTCAGGTGAGACTTCATCTGATTCACAAGTGTTGCCGAAAGGGCCGATAGTTAGGGTTTTGTTGGTGTGCGTTGTTGAAGCGTTGAACCCTGGGTCTACCCCTGTTCCAACAAATGGTTCTGTTGTCGGGACCGAAACTGTGATTGTTGGGAACTGAGGAATAAGAAGCTTTGTACAGAAATTTCGTCTTGAAATTGTAAAAGCTTTGTACATGGACCTGTGCCCTAGTGCGCAGTGATCCACTTGATCTGAAAATCTATGTGTTGAAGAATGAAGGACAGATCTGAAGAAAAGAAGTCATATATGAACGCTTTGTTCTCTAAGAAAGGTTAAAGTGGAAGTTTCTAAGTCATATCTACATAAAGAGGTAAGATCTGTAAGTTTTTTGCTTTGATAAAAGTAAGAATAGTTAAAAGTTCTTAGATCTGGAAGATTTGTAATCTATAGAAGTAAGAGAAGTGAAATTTTTTTTTTCTAAAGTATGGATTTAGGTATGCTTGATAGATTTTGTTCTAGCTTGAAAACTAGGGCATTGTTATATAAAAGAACATTTGATATGAATAGATCTGATAAGAATAATGAAATATATGTTATACCTATGCATAGAAAGAATTTTTTGACTAACCAATAGATGCAGGATCCTAGAAAGACTTTTTTGCAGGCTAACCATCATGATCCTAGCGTGCAGTACAAGAAAAGTTGGGGATCATGGAAGAGAAAGAGAGGATTAACTCTTTGTTATAGTTGCAGAAGACCTGGACATCTTGCTAAGGAATGCCCTGGGAGAAACCCTAGTTGCCTCTGTTGTAAGGCTATGGACCATGAAGTACTGGATTGCCCTAAAATAATTACTAGACTTGAAAATTTGAATATGGAGAAAGGTCAGCAGACTAAGATTATAGAAGAACCCCAGAAAGAATCAGAGATTATGTTACTGAAAATGAAAGAAATCCTGGATGGACATAAAGATGTCAATTTTTCAAAGATCTTCAAAGAAAAGGAGAAAATTGAAGTGAGAATAGGAGACTAAAACATCGATTGTGCTCTAGATGAGGGAATACAGATGAACATTATGACAAAAAGTACTTGGGAAACCCTAGGAAGGCCTACTATGGTTCCTTCACTACGAATAATAGTGTTATTTAAAGGAAAAATGGTAACCTTATGTGGAATAATTACCCAGATAGCTATGAGTACCCATGGAGCTTCAACAGAGGAAAATTTCGAAGTCATTAGATTTATTGAGGACCGTGCCCCATTTTTAGCTTTGTTAGGAAAGATATGGATTCAAAAAGACCAGATCTAGAGAAAAGAAGAAAAGGAATCCCTAGAACAAAAGAAGCAAGAACTCATGGAATTTATGACTAGAAGGATCCCCTACTTGATGGAAGAACAAGAGAACAGATCTCAGTTGTTGAACACCAGGGACCTGGATGTTGAAGCTATAAGAGAGTCAGAGGAACCATAGTAGACCGAAATACCTAATCCATATGATGAAGGAGTATTACCCTTGGATCTGAAGAAAGAACCTTAGGAACGCGAAGTAAATATGTTGAGAGAAGATAAGACTCAGAATGGAAAAAGGATGATCGAGACAAAGCTCATTGGGAAGAAGGCTAGGAAGCTAAGTAAGAAGAGAGCCAAGATTGAAAAGTTACAGAAGGTTCCGGAGGAAAATTCGCAGAAGGAAAAAACACAAGAATTGAGCTTCGTCGAGATATCAGAACAGTGACATCTAGCACTTCGCCATGGCACAACAATATAGTTGTTAGACTGATATACCCATTCGACTTCCGCCCCGAATGGACAGAAAATCATTAAAGGATCACCACCAAACCATTGGACCATGCCATAATGGATGGATCAACGTTCACGAAATCTTCATACCCGTTGCAACCAGACCGTTGATGAATTTCCTACTTAGCTCGATGCACCGCGCACGAAGAACAATTTTTCCAACTGAAAACTCGAAGCCCGCAAAACTTGTAATTGTATACAGTGATCATTACAAGCAGATCGTTCACCCTAGTGCAGTGTTTTGAGATCATCGTGACCCCGCTTATCTTTCTCAAGTGTGTATGTCTGACAAGCTCACCACGCTTGAGGAATACATCACAGATGTCCTTCTTGATTTAATGACTGAGAGATTCATATCAAAAAGAAGAATGTCCATAGGAGTCCAAGCCTCATCAATGAGAGGAGTGCAAGCCTCCCCGTCGACTGCTCAAGCTGGAACATCTTGAGCCGGTGCAGAGAGGAGAACTAAGCATAAGGACAACATAGCCAACGTAAAGTTAGTGCCATCCATTTTACCATCTTACATACCCCCTCTAAGCGGTGAGATTAACAGGGACAGTCTCCCTAGAGATTTTGAATATACCCTAGTAACTACATATTTATTGAAGGGAGTATGCACCTACTGCGCAGATCAAGAAAAGGTTACAGCGTTGAATTTTTTTGACTTCAACCTAGGGGAACTTAACGTTTATAGCATGCTTTCCCTGTATAAGTACTTGAATGAACTAAGGGTAAGAACTCGAAGCTTGTCTCACAGCAATGGATGATGAACCTCATGTGGTCTACTATGCTAAACGTTATGAAAGTATCGCACTTCGGCAGACACCAGCAGGTGAATTCTTGTGTAAAGTTACTACTAGCAAGTTACCATGGAGGATACCTGTGGTTAGACCACCGCATAGCTTTTAATCTAACGCTGATCAATAGGATCATCAAGCTTAGCATGCAGGGCCCTAATCCCCATCAGTACTATCCTGGAAAGATCGCAGACTGCGCTCTTGCGCAGAAGATAAAAGAGGCCTATGGAAATGATGAGAAAGGCGTGAGAGGCTACAAGGTAGATTCTATTGAAAGTGGCGCAGTGTGCCTCGCATGCCAACTAATCGCAGGGAAGCTGGTACGTAAGAATTGACCAACACAAGTATCAGGCTTCGTAGTTGACCTCACAGGGAAGTGCATAGAGGGACTACAGATGAACTGGGATTTGAGACCTATTATTTGAGACCTATTCCATTGGATTCATCTCTTCGCCCTTATTACATTCATCCATATCATTTTTCGACAAACATTTTGACCCCACCCACTCCTTTTCAGTTCACCCATCCACATGGCCCATGCCCGTAGCCAAGACCTAGAAGCTCGCTTCAACACCTTGCAATCTGGTCTCCTCGAGACCCAAAAATAAGTGAAACAACTCAGTGCCAATGTCACCTCCATTGATACATCCATCAATACAACCATAAATGCAACCATGCAGTCCTCAATGGAGGAAGTCAAACAAGAACTGACCACCTAGCTTGAATCTGTCTTTGCATCACTCTGCACCAAATTGAAGATCCCTACAGATGACCCTTTCTCTGATGCACCTCCAAATACTGAAGGTGAACATTCCTCCCATTCCCATAACTTTCAGCACCATCACTTTCAACGTGACCTATGCCTTATGTGGGTGGATGTGACCAAATTTGATGGCTCGGACCCCACTAGTTGGGTAACCCAAATAGAACATTATTTCTCTTTATACTGCATTACATATGACTTGACCAAACTTCAGTATGGTGTTCTCCATCTAGATCAAGAACGTTGGAAATGGTGGCAATGGAGAAAAACTTCCCGTCAAGGGTATATTGCTTGTACCCAATTTGTGACTGAGATTTATGAATGCTTTGACACTGACACCAACCATTTGGGCCATTTGACAAAGTTGAAACAATCAAGAACAGTAGAAGACTTCATAGCTGCCTTTGAGTGCCTGGATTTTCGAACAGAGGGCGTGATTGATGCTTTCTTTTAAGAGTGTTTTATCAGTGACCTCAAGCATGAGATTCGGGCCCATGTCCTCATGGCTCGACCTTCGAGTTGGGTGGAGGCTACTAAAAAAGCTAAAGAAGCACAACAGGTTGTATCCTCTCAAAACTGTAAAACCTCCTTTATCCCTCGCCCTAAACCCGTAAATCTCACTACTCCCTCCGCCCCATTAAAGATCCAAAAATTGACCAGGGCTAAAATGGATGAATGCCAACTCAAAAGAATTTGTTATAATTGTGATGACAAATATTTCTCGGGCGACAAGTGTAAGGAACAAAATCTTTTTATGGCCATCTCTGAGGATATTTCGGAAGAGGATGTTGAAACTCCCCTTGTGTCTGAGTCACCTGAAATCACTAACATAACCCCTCCCTCGGACCCTCCTGAAGCGGAACCGATCATTTCCCTCAATTCTCTCACTGGCTTCTCCACCCCCCAAACCCTCAAGTTAATATGTTACATCAAGCATCAGAAGGTCATCATTCTGGTTGATACTGGAAGCACCCATAATTTTATTCATCGCCGCATTGCCCAAGAAACTCATTGCTACATCCATGCCGTAAACAATTTCCAAATCATGATTGTCAATGGTGGTTCCATGAAATGTGGAGGGTGCCTTGAAAATGTGCATCTCCAAATTGGTGACTACCACCTAAAATCCCATATGTTTGCTATCGACATGAGCGATTGTGACATTTTGTTGGGTGTAGACTGGCTAAGGACTTTGGGTCCCATTCTCATGGATTTTAAGGAATTAACCATGCAATTCGACCAGCAAGGCCACCAATATAAATTCCAAGGCATCACTGTTGGTTCACCTAAGGTCATTAGTTCCCATCGCATGGAAAAGATGCTCAAAAAAGGTCATTCTGGTGTCATTGCCCAACTCCATGCCATACAAGCAAAAGAGACACCCCTGGTGCCGCAAGACCTCCAAGCCCTCCTTTCTAAACATCAAATGGTATTTTCCACTCCCCAAGGACTCCCTCCTTCCCACGGTGTTCATGATCATTCCATTCCCCTTGTACCCGGAAGCCTTCCTCTCAATATCCATCTGTATAGCTACCCCTTTTCACAAAAAAATGAAATTGAGAAAAAGGTCCAGGAACTCCTTAATGCAGGAGTTATCCGCCCTAGTACAAGCCCTTACTCTTCTCATGTAGTCATGGTCCTAAAGAAAGAAGGTTCTTGGAGAATGTGTCCCGACTTCCGTGCCCTCAACAAACTGACCATTAAAGACAAATTTCCCATTCCTGTCATTGATGACCTAATGGATGAATTGAGTGGCACCCAATTCTTTACTAAACTTGATCTTCGCTCGGGCTATCACCAGATACGTATGAAAGAGGTAGACATTCCCAAGACAGCCTTTCGAACTCATGATGGCCACTATGATTTTTTGGTCATGCCCTTTGGCTTGTGTAATGCCCCCTCCACCTTCCAAAGCCTCATGAATCATGTCTTCCATCCCTTTCTCCATCATTTTGTCTTAGTTTTCTTTGATGATGTCCTCATCTATAGCAAAACCTAGATAGACCATCTTACTCATGTGGATCGAGTTCTCCATCTACTCTCTCAGCACCAACTTTTCCTAAAACGGTCTAAATGTGCTTTTGGTGCCTCAGAAGTAGAATAGTTGGGTCATCTAGTTGGAAAGGATGGCGTCAGGGTGGATCCGAAAAAATATTGAAGCTATGCAAGACTGGCCGCACCCAAAGACTCTCAAAATCCTGTGTGGATTTATGGGATTAACAGGGTATTATCACAAGTTTGTTAAGAATTATGGAAAGATTGCAACACCTCTTACTGCTCTCCTCAAAAAGAACTCTTTCACTTGGACTCCAGCCACTGCTCAAGATTTCCAAACCTTGAAGATGGCCATGTGCACCACTCCGGTTCTGGCCCTTCCTGATTTCACAAAGACCTTTGTGTTGGAATGTGATTCCTCGGGGAAAGGAATCAGTGTTGTCCTTATGCAAGAGGGTCAACTTTTGGCCTTCACCAGCAAGGAACTATCTAAATGGAATCTGAGCAAACCCATCTATGAAAATGAAATGTTGGCTATTCTGCATGTCGTTGATCTGTGGCACCCTTATCTCTTGGGGTAATGTTTCCAAATTAAGATAGACCATCAAAGCCTCAAGTACTTTCTGGAACAACACATTTCCTCCCCAGAGCAACAAAAATGGGTGACTAAGTTGTTTGGATATTATTATGAGATCATTTACAAGAAAGGTAAAGACAATGTGGTGGCAGATGCATTGTCTCGAAAATATGAAGACGAAAGATCCCTTTTTTCTCTTTCCGTCATTGTACCAGATTGGCTCCAAGTTGTTCGCCAGGAATGGCTACAAGATCCCAAAAGTTCGCATCTAATCCAACAATTGTAGACCAATGCTCCAGCTCTCCCAGGGTACCCTTGGCTCCAAGATGAGCTTCGATACAAAGGTCGTTTGTATTTAAGTAAACAATCAAATATTAAATCCACGGTACTTTCTGAGCTTCATGCTACACCCACAGTGGGGCACTCCGGGTTCACCAAAACCTATGACAGACCAAAACCTATGGTATGAAATAGGACATCCATAATTTTGTCACTAAATGTGATGTGTGTCAATGCAACAAGGGAGAAACAGTCAAATCTATGGGCACACTAAAACTGCTTCCAATTCCACCTGCTATTTGGAAGGATATCTATATGGACTTTATCACTGGCTTACCCAAATCGGGAAATAAATCAGTCATAATAGTGGTTGTGGATTGCCTTTCCAAATATGCTCATTTATGCACTCTTCAACACCCATTTACTACATCCACGGTGGCTCAAATTTTCATGGACCAGGTCTTCAAGCTTCATGGCATGCCACACTCTATTGTTTATGATCGTGACCCAACTTTCACAAGCAATTTTTGGCAAGAACTATTCAAGCTACAGGGCATCCAATTGCATCTCAGCACAACTTATCATCCCCAGACTGATGGTCAAATGGAAGTTTTCAACAAGTGTTTGGAAACATATCTGAGGTCTTTTTCCTCTGAAAAGAAAAATCAGTGAGCTCAATGGTTACCCCTAGTTGAATGGTGGTACAACACTTCCTACCACACAGTTACACGCATGACTCCTTTTGAAGCGGTATATGGACAGAAGCCACCTTCCTTTCTCTCATACTTACCAGGTACCTCGAAGGTCTAGGCGGTTGACCAAACACTTACAGTTCGAGACAATATTCTTCGTACCCTCAAAGAGAACCTGGTCATGGCACAGAATCGCATGAAGCAACAAGCAAATCAAGGCCGCTATGAATGTCAATTTGTAGAAGGGGATCATGTATTTCTGTGGCTACAACCATACAAGCAAACTTCCCTCAAGGTTGAGCATTGTCAGAAGCTAGTGCCCAAATTTTATGGTCCTTATATAGTTCTCAAGCATATGGGACAAGTCGCCTATCAATTAGCTCTTCCTAGTCATTCGAAGCTACATCCTGTTTTTCATGTTTCATGCTTAAAGAAGGTGATTGGAACTAGGTGTCAAATTCAAACCAACCTTCCCGAGTTAGCTAAAGAAGGATCCATTTGGATACATCCAGAAGCATTTTTTGGACCAGCGTGAGCGTCGCCTGCGTCAGAGAACCATCAAGGAAGTGCTAGTCCAGTGGAAAGATACAACTCCAACAAATGCCACTTGGGAACCAACTACCATTCTGCAGTAGTTTTCACATCTCAAGCCTTGAGGACAAGGTTTTTTTTAAGGGGGCGGACATGTTAGGGTCCTAACCCACACATAGGTAGAGAAATATATTCGGATGTAATTAAGGTCAATATTAATAAGGCCTTTCAATAAAATAGAATAAGGCAGATGTAAGAAGACCTAATAGAAGCTTATGCTTCTAGAAGGATCTTCCTCTAGATGCTTCTATTGATAGACATATTTAGTATAAATAAGGGTCAAGGGTATGAAAACCCTAGCTTGGAGATTATTGTAACAGAGCATTGCTCGACTAGAGGTTTCCCCCTTGAAGGGGCTCGTGAACATTGCTTTCTGAATCAAAGTGTTATTTCCGTTGTTCTTATATCATTTCTGTGTTATTGTGGAGATTATGCTGGTTATATTACTGTTATTCTGTCATTTCTAGCATTTTATTTATGTTCTACGTACTTTTTATATCTGGTATATTACAACAATGCCTCTGCCAGAAGGAACAGCAGCAGAAGGGGATGAATCAGTCCAGCTCCGCAAGATTGTTGATACAGTCAAAGTATGCCTTCGACGTACTCAGGAAGAAAAAGCGCAGGCCACCAAAGCCCTCAAGAAGGCACAAGAATAAATTATTGAGCAACGTCAAGCAGCGCAACAAGAGAAGAATAATCTCCAAGAAAAATTTGAAGAAGATCGAGCGAAGGTCCAAAAAGATAAAGAGAAGCTACTCGCGAAGAAGATCAGAATTGAAGAAGTAGTCAACAAAGCATTTCGCTCTGTGACCAGCTTAGAGAAGAAGGTTGAAGAGCCCATAGAACATCAAGTGATGAAGCTGGTTGAAGTTATTTAGTAGCTTCAACAAAGGGTCGTGGAATTAGAGCTTCAGAACATACCACAGACTCCGCAAGAAGTGTGCAACCAGTGAGAATTGGACGCTCAGAGTGCAGTCGAGAGGATTAGAAAACTTTCTGCAAAATGCAAACAACTAAGTAACAAAAGTGCGCAGATATATGAGCAACTATCTGAAGACACAGAGTTGAAGAAACTGGAGTCCCAACTCCAAGAAGTACAGCAGCACGCAGATACAGTACAGGCACAGCTCAAGCTCCTGTCACCTATCAAGAAGATGAAGAGATCCCTGGAACAACAAACTGCCCAACAACTTGTTCTTACCATATAGAACAGAGTGATGGAAGTCACCCAGAAACTCTAGCCAAGCCACGAGGAGGCCTATATACTGTTTGAAGAAATTGAAGGCCAAGGAACACTACTGGAACAAGTAGTTGTTACAGTTGAGCAGCAACTGGAAGGGCCTCTCAGTGAAGCGGTTGTTCAGGAGTTCACTAAGCAGGAAGCAATATCATAGAGACAAGTCAAAGTAGCTCGAGCCAAGCTCGAGACCTTTAAGACAACTTTACCCAGATCTAAGTGACTCGGGACAAGTCATAGGTGATTTTTGGGGGCATGTTGGCCCTTGACCAAGTTTGAGGAAACACTTGATCATATTTGACCATTTTTGGAACTTCAATAGCTTGTCAAAGATGGAGCGCAACGCAAAGCGAAGATCGTGGAAGCTAGACCCCTTTCTTGGGTCCTTTTGGGTTTTGGGGGATAATGTAATGGGTATGGGATGTCGGCCCATGGGTTTACCCATGTTTAGGCCTATTTTGTAAAGTATAAATAAGTAGCTAGGCAATGTAGGAGAGGCAGATAAGCTAAGTGCTAGTAAAGGCTTTGTGTATACTGTGTGACCGACTTGCAGAGATGAGTGCAAGTGTTGTAAGTGCTGAGTGCACGGATTGTAAGAAGGCTCTGTGCTAGATCTACTCGAGGAAGGAGGATCTGGCGAGGTGCACATAGATCTAATGTCCTATGTGGAGTACAAGTTTGAGCTCTGTGTTGTAATGAGATTGACCAAAGCTAATAAAGAAGAAGAAGACTTTGTGGACATAACCCCTGGGTGGGGGTGAACTACGGTAAACCTGTGTGTTGTGCTCGGTGCCTTGACCTAATGTGTTTGTCTCTTTCAATGTGTTGTGCTTTGATATGATTATGCTATGTTCTTTTCTATGATATACTTAGATAGATCTACTTTGCTTTGTGATTCTTATATGTATGGATATATATCTGACATATATGAAAGTGTTCAGTGCTAGACCTATTTTTTTGTTGCTAAGTGCTAAATTAACCTAGATCTAAGTGAATGTTGCGGTGCTCTGCGCCATCTGCGGAGTGCCATGAGGGTTAAATACTGATGAACGATCTATGCTAAAGTGTTTTATAAGTTTTATAATCACATATCTGTGTCCCAGCTAAGGTTGCAGACACCTGAGTCTTGCAACCACCCCTGCCTATACCTTCGGTGAGACTTCATCTGCTTCGCAGGTGTTGTCGAAAGGGCTAGTAGTTAGGGTTTTGTTGGTGCGTTGTTGAAGCGTTGAACCCTGGGTCTGCCCCTGTGCCAACAAATGGTTCTATTTTCGGGACCGAAACTATGATTGTTGGGAACTGAGGAAGAAGAAGCTTTGTGCAAAAAGTCTGTCTTGAAATTGTAAAAGCTTTGTGCATGGACCGCTGCCCTAGTGCACAGTGATCCACTTGATCTGAAAATCTTTGTGCTAAAAAAGAAAGGACAGATCTGAAGAAAAGAAGTCATATCTGAATGCTTTGTGCTCTAAGAAAGGTTAAAGTGGAAGTTTTTAATTCAAATCTACAGAAAGAGGTAAGATTTGTAAGCTCTGTGCTCTGATAAAGGTAAGAATAGTTAAAAGTTCTTAAATCTACAAGCTTTGTAATCTATAGAAGTAAAAGAAGTGAAAATTTTTGTTTCTAAAGTATGGATTTAGGTATGCTTGATAGATTTTGTCCTAGCTTGAAAACTAGGGCATTGTTAGATGAAAGAACATTTGATATGAATAGATTCAAATTTCACCCCGAATGGACAGAAAAGCATTAAAGGATCACCACCAGACTGTTGGAATGCGCCATAATGGATGGATCAACGTTCACAAAAGATTCATACCCATTGCAACCAGACCATTGATGAATTTCCTACTTAGCTCATCTCGCCATGCACGAAGAACACTTTTTCCAACTGAAAACTCGAAGCCTGCAGAACTCGTAATTGTATCCAATGATCATTGCAAGTAGATCATTCACCCTAGTGCAATGTTTTGAGATCATTGTGACCCTACTTATCTTTCCCGAGTGCGTATGTCCGACAAGCTCACCGCGTTTGAGGAAACCATCACAGAAGTCCTTCTCGATTTAATGACTGAGAGAGTCATATTGGAAAGAAGAATGTCCACCCAAGTCCAAGCCTCATCGATGAGAGGAGTGTAAGCCTCCCCATCGACTGCTCGAGTTGGAACATCTCGAGCCGACACAGAGAGGATAACTAAGCATAAGGACAACATAGCCAACGCAAATTTAGTGCCATCCATTCTACCAACTTACATACCCACTCTAAGTGGTGAGATTAACAGGGACAGTGTCCCTAGAGATTTTGAATATACCCTAGTAACTGCATATTTACCGAAGGGAGTACACACCTACTGCACAGATCAAGACAAGGTTATAGCGTTGAAGTTTTGCGACTTCAACCTGGGGGGCCATAAAGTTTATAGCATGCTTGCCCCATATAAGTACTTGACATGAACTAAGGGCAAGAACTCGAAGCTCGTCCCGCAACAATTGATGATGAACCTCACGCAGTCTACTCTGCTAAACGTTATGAAAGTACCACACTTCGGTAGACACCAGGAGGTGAATGCTTGTGTAAAGTTACTGCTAGAAAGTTACCACGGAGAATACATGTGGTTAGACCGTAGCATAACTATTGATCTGGCACTGATCAATAGGATCACCAGGCTTAGCAAGCAGGTCCCTAATCCCCATGAGTACTATCCTGGAAGGATCACAGACCACGCTCTTGCACAGAATATAAAAGAGGCCTATGGCGATGTTGAGAAAGGCGGGAGAGGCTACAAGGTATCTTCTATGGCGCAGTGCGCCTCGCATGCCAACTAATCACAGGGAAGTTGGTACATAAGAATCGACCAACAAAAGTATCAGGCTTCATAGTTGACCTCACAGGGAAGTGCGCAGAGGGACTACAGATGAACTGGGTGAAGTACCTAGTGAATCAACTGGAGATTGACTGCAAACAAGCTCAAGATCAGGGGCATGAATTCCATTTTAGATGGCTCCTGATACTAATCGCCTTTGTTTCATGGGAGCTACCAGAAGGTGCAACTTTCCCGGACCTTGATCCTTTTGAGCCACTAGCTGCGAAGTTCAGTACCTTGTGGTACTCGAATGACATGAGCAAGAAATAGAAATCGAATGCCATTTTTCATGTATATTATAATCAACTGAAAGCATCCATAAGGAGTGAACCTCGCATAACCCCGAGCACTTTACAGAGGTTTCAACCTCTGATAAAGTTCAGCGTGGACCACTATTTTATATACCTAACCCCACGCGCTGATGAGCACCAAGAACAACTCTAGTCCTACTATAAGCTGACAGAAGAATCCTTGGAAGAAATCACCAAGGAGTGGTCGATGGACCTCCTTGTTTCAGCAGACCCCGCATAAATTTCAGACATCGACAGCCCAGAAGCTACGCAAGATACACCTAGGCCTAGTAGAACAAAGAAGACAAAGGAGACGAAGAATCTCGAAGAGGTTCAGGATATATATAGCAAATCTGTAAGGACGGATTCCATTACGCCAGATGAAGAAGGTGAGGACGAAGAAGGTGTAGAATCTGAGCAACAACAATTCTAAGTACCACAACCCAAGGACGAAGCAGACTCATCCAAGAAAAGGAAGTTTTCACCTTTGAAGTCTTCCTCCAGAAAGAAACCAAGAACCCGTGTAACTAAGATGTGAACTGCCCTCATGTTGGATGACTTTGATTTCATTGTTGCAGCGGTCAATGATGCTTCAAAAGAAATAATAGAGAAGCAATAACAAATGTATAGCCAGACTAAGATCGCGCTCCAAGGAGTACAACAGGCACTCCAGTCTAGCCGAGCAATCCCTACTATGCCTCTTCTATAAGGAACAACAAAAGAAGGGGATGAATCAGTCCATCTCCGCAAGATTGTTGATATAGTCGAAGTACACCTTCGACGTGCTCAGAAGAAAAAGTGCAAGCCACCCAGGACCTCAAGAAGGCATAGGAAGAAATTATTGAGCAACATCAAGCAGTGCAACAAGATAAGAATGCTCTCCAAGAATAATTTGAAGAATACCAAGTGAAGGTCCAAAAAGAGAAAGAGCAGTTGCTCGTGAAGCAGATCAGAATTGAAGAAGCAGACAACAGAGCATTTTTCTCTGTGACTAGCTTAGAGCAGAAGGTCAAAGAGCCCATAGAGAATCAAGTGATGAAGTTGGCTAAAGTTATTCAGCAGCTTCAACAAAGGGCCATGGAATTAGAGCTTCAGACCATACCACAGAATCTGCAGGAAGTGCACGACCAACGAGAATTGGACACTCAAAGTGCAGTCGAGAGGATTAGAAAACTTGTTGTAGAATGCAAACAACTAAGTAAAGAAAGCGTGTAGATATATGATCAACTATCTGAAGACCTAGAGTTGAAGAAACTGGAGTCCCAACTCTAGGAAGTGTAGCAGCACACAGATACAGTACAGGCATAGCTCAAGCTCATGTCACCTATGGAGAGGATGAAGAGATCCCTGGAACAACAAACTTCCCAACAACTTGTTCTTACCATGCAGAACAGAGTGGTGGAAGTCACCCAGAAATTCCAGCCGAGCCAGGAGGAGGCCTATATACTGTTTGAAGAAATTGAAGGCCAAGGAACACTACTGGAACAAGTAGTTGTTATAGTCGAGCAGGAACTGGAAGGGCCTATCAGCAAAGCGGCTGTTCAGGAGTTCGCTGAGCAAGAAGAAGTAGCACAGAGACAAGTCGAAGTAGCTCGAGCCAAGCTCGAGACCTTTGAGACAAATTTATCCAGCTATAAGTGACTCGAGATGAGTCACATGTGAGTGTTGGGGGCCTGTTGGCCCTTGACCAAGTTTGAGGAAACACTTGGTCATATTTGACCGTTTTTTGAACTTTGATAGCTTGTCAAAGATGGAGCGCAACGCGAAGCGGAGATCGTGGAAGCTAGACCCCTTTCTTGGGTCCTTTTTGGGTTTTGGGGGATAATGTAATGGGTATGGGATGTCGGCCCATGGGTTTACCCATGTTTAGGCCTATTTTGTAAAGTATAAATAAGTAGCTAGGAA
>WSFP011415293.1:0-23847 GCA_009831015.1 Picea engelmannii | reverse complement strand
CCAAAAATCAACTATATTGGAAAGACCCACTCGGTTTCTTGTTAATCTTCTTAGTCGAATCGGAAATAGAAAGGGTTATAAGTGAATTTCATGAAGGAGTGTGTGGAGGACATCACGCTTGGAGGGCCACAACTTACAAAATTATGAGGGCTGGATATTATTGGCAAAAACTTTTCTCGGACGTTAACGCCAAGGTCCGAGCCTGTAACCCTTGTCAGCTATTTGCAGGAAAACAGAAACTCTCGGCGCTACCTTTAGTCTCGGTCAAAACTGAAGCCCCTTTTCAACAATGGGGGTTAGATTTTATAGGAGAGATTAATCCACATTCTAGCGCCAAACACAAGTGGATCTTAACTGCCACAAACTACTTTACTAAATGGGTGGAAGCTATTCCAACCAAAAGGGCAACTGACTCGGTGGTAATAGATTTCTTAGAAGACAATATCTTGTCAAGATTTGGCTGCCCCTGAAAGATAGACACAGATAACGCCCAGGATTTCAAATCTATGGCTATGATCAACTTCTGCCAAAAGTATAATATCATTCTTGGCCATTCTACAGTGTACTACCCCCAAGGAAATGGGCTTCCCGAGTCGTCTAACAAGAGTCTGATCAATATAATTAAGAAAGTGTTGGATGAAAACAAAAATTCTTGGCATGTGCATTTAAAGTACGCCTTGTGGGCGACTCACATAGGCACTAAAAATTCTATCAGTATTTCCCCTTTTCAGATGGTATATGGGACAGATGCGGTGTTACCTATAAAGTTAGCGCTCCCCGTGATGAAATTGTGGCAAGATCAGAAAGAAGAACCTAATCATCTCACTAGGAGGATAAACCAGCTAATCGAGGTTCAACAACATAGGGTCGAAGTAGATGAAAGGTTGCAGAAGTATAAAGATGACCTGAAGGAATTATTCGACCATAGGACAAAGGACAGAGATTTCCTCCCAGGTGATTTAGTTTTAAGGTGGGATGCAAGGAGGGAAGAAACAACGAAACATGGTAAATTCCATCACCTCTGGTATGGGCCATTCAGAGTCTCATCTCTTGAAGGAAAAACATTCTTTGCTACTAGAAAATCTAGACGGTGAAATCCTCAACGCCCCTATCAACAGGCGTTATCTGAAGCATTATATCACATAAGCAGTCGCCAAAAAAAAAAAATTGTATATTTCATATATAGAATTTTTTTTACACATGTATATATATTTCATTACGCATTGCTATTTTGATTTTCTTTTCTTTTCGTAAATTATCGACACCTTTCAAAAAGCCTCGATAACCTTCATATTTTCCTTTTACAGGTTTCCATCTCCAAACAAAACAAGCAGGAGAGGTACACAGAAAGTCGTGTATCGGAAAATAAATTGGCTTGAACAGGTGATAAAAAAGATTTTCGATAGTTTGGAAAGAAAATTAAACGGTAAGATAAAGGTGAGATTTCCTAAAAGACTTGTTCTGAAGGGATATCAAACAAAACCAAGATAACCTCATAAGATACAACAACATCATCTGAACTAATAAATAAAAGAACATTTCCCTGGTTAATCGTTTACAAAAAAATAAAAATAAAAAATAGATAAATAATAAGATGAAGTAAACAAGTCACTCAAATTAAAGCGCCGCCGAAAAATATTTTCAAGAGTCAGTTTGATTTTTTGACCTTTGTTTTTCAGTTTATAGATATCCATCTGTCACCCTTTTCTGTTTTCTGGTTTTCCTTTGAAAGTCAGCATCTTTCCGGTTTTTCATACGTAGAGGGAAGAGATTTTGTTTTAACCTCGAAAGCTTCAAAGCAGATTGTGAAAAGTAAGCTAGTCTTCACAACTCCCCGGTCCCCTGTTAAACAAAGTGACGCTTAAGTGATCTTGAGTTTTCTAGGTTTTTCAACAGTTTCGGAGGATTGAAGCTTGCTCAAATAGAACACCCCCAAAAATTAATTTTTTCCCTTTCTCCCTGCGAACGAAGGTGTAGTGAAAGTTAAGGAAAGGTTGGTACCAAGTAATCAAAGTAAGTTGATAGACCTATAATGAAAAATATTACACAAATATCAGCCCTCATATAAACTGATTGCCCCCATCTTCGCGCTCTAAGAAAGCAAATTATAAGACAGGTGGTGAAAGGAAATTCAGAAATGATTGCCCCCATCTAGTCGAAAAGATGATGAAAGGAAATTCAGAAATGATTGTCCTCGTCTTAGCATTTAAATGCATAAATATATTCTGAAGTGGTGAAAGGAAATTCAGTAAAAAGGGCTCGATAACTTCACTGGGGTACTAACAGGTTCGCTGGCAATGAAGAAATATCTGAGATATCTATAAGGTTGTTATACATGAATATCACTCTACTCTGGTAACCAATTCTTTTTAAAACCTGATCTACATCCCAAGTTCAAACAGGGCTTCCTGATTAAAAACATACAATTTTCTTCTTTTGATGCAAGCCGATAGCCACAAGATCTGTTGGGTCTCCTAGAACTATTTTTATTGTCTTAATGCAGACCTAAATTCAGTAACGGGAAGGAGAAAGTCGTGAAGGGGACTACAACTGAGTTTAAAAAGTATCTGAGTTTTGAAAAGCTTCTCAAAAGTAAAAAATGAAGTCCTTTTCCCCTTCGGTATCCTATTCTAGGGAACTTTTTCGCTGTATTAAAGCCATTGACTCCATTTACCCAATATAGGCACGTGGTCTACTGTTCTTCCCGTCTTGCAGGAAAATGGGATCCCTAGTTGGAGCCTATGTTGGAGCTCCCTTTTTTTTTTGGCCTGTTTAAAATTTCATATCTTAATGATTGAAATCGAAAGTCGGTTTTCATATTTTCCTTTATTTTTCCCAAAATCGTAGAAGTCTCATCGCGCAAACAGCGACGGTTATCGTACTCTTAAGGCAGATTTATTTTTTAATCGTTTAAACGAGTCTCTACTTTTGAACCTCGGGATGTCGCATGTCGGAAGTTATAGATCACATAGTTTACAAATCCGGAGGGGTGAAACGGCGAAATAGTCTTAAAAAGTTTACCCCGATCATTACCAAGAGTAAAAATATTCTAAACCGCACTTAAACATCATCGGGATTTCGTGTCTCGACGTTTTCTAGCTCCAAAAGTCTTACCGTCATAACCCCGATAGCCTAAACCGTGAGATTCTTGTTTTAATAACCCGGGTTAATGTTAAAGGTAAAAAGTTTTTCCGCAGTTAAGCTCTGTTGGGAATTCGCAACTCGACGTATTTTCCCTCAAAATTTTTACCTTCAAAGCCCCGAGTCGCGAAGTCGCGATAACAATAGAAACGTAATTAATTAAACAATTAATCCAGTTTTATCCTCCAATTTAATTAAATCATATCATTGTGATCTCGCGATTTTGCAACTCGGCATACGAGCCTCCCCGAAGCTATACCTTTGAAGCTCTGAGTCGTGAATTCATGATATAAATAACCACGTAATTAATTAAATGCCTAATCATGGTCATGTTTTGTATTAATCAAAGATAATTGTCGCAATCTCGGGTTTTGGAGGTGTAAAGGGTTAAAGTGAAAACTCTCGATGAGGCGAGTGCCGAAAGATTAATTAACATTTAAAAAGGACTGATTAATCAAGCTAAGCCATGATTTTCGTTGTTTTAATATGAAAATTAATATGCACAGTCTTCGAGGCGATTTTAAACTTTCTTTGTACCAACTTGCATTACGAACTGTCAAAATTTATGACATTAATTGGAAAGGAGGCAAATTGACAAGTAAGGGTTTGGTTTTTATTGCTAAATTTATATTTAAGAACGATTTGACCGTTCTATCCCTAAGGGTGACATAGTTTTAAATAGTCGAAGACATGAATTTTTTGTTTGTTGTTTCAAATTTCATTTCTATTCTACGCAGAGCCAACTTTTCGCAAGCGAACTAATTTTTGTATGTATACATATTTTTATCGTAGGAGAGCTAAAGTAGAATCCCTCGCCATGGCCCCGTGAAAAGCATCTAAAGCCACTATTGAGGTTTCAGGACAAGGTTCACACAACGTTTCTGATACTTCACCTCGAAGTGTCGACTCTATCAGGACCTGGTCACATATTTCTGAGGTCCTACAGTATGAATTGGTAGATGTTTCGAATGATTCCAGTGGAAATGAAAAAGACAACCTGATCACCAAGTATAAGATCGTCGTCCAAGCTCAAATGCATAAAGTGGTGGATAGGCCGCGTCTGCTCCCTTATTACGATATGGTCCGGTGGGCATTAGACCATGTAGATATACCAACCAGAACCATCATCAACGAGCAGAGGGTCACCATTGGGACTTTCAGACATGAACAATTGCAGGCTATGTACAATTTGCCAGCCATGTCAGACTTTGTTTACAATGCCGAATTACTAGAGAATTTTAAACAGAAGCAATGTGTGAAATACGACAAGACTATGTTTGGTTTAATCAAAGATTGGGTTTCACACCCTGCGAAGTTCAGGGCGGACAATAATGGTATATATTCAATAGCTTCTCTGGAACCAAAGTTCAAATATATCGCTATGATGACTTGCAGATTATATGGGAGAGATGACACCACACATTTTTTCCTTCAGTGGGTGCCTCTAATTCACAAGGTCCCTGAAGGTTGTTCCTTCGACTGGGCCAAAATACTGTATGATAGGTTGACCAGTCGAGTTACAGAGTACCGATCACAGAGGGAGAGCGGAAATATTGCTTCATTCTTTATGTTCACGTATATGATGGACGTCGTGTGTTTTCTGACACCTGTTCCCTTGATGAGTTGGAGATGGACTCCATCGAAGGCTGAGCCCATCCATGTCTACCATTCAAAGCTGTGGGAAGACAAAGCCTCATATTTTGTGTATGAAATATTTAACTGGGTGATGGTACCACTGCATGTCACTATCTTCGGCCACCCGCCACCCAAGATCTCAGACAGTATTGCGGCAAATCTGAGCAGTATAGCCGACTGGTACGTGGAAGCAAATTTTTCATATCTCAGGGTTTTCGGCGCTTCTGTTCCTCTAAATGCCTTACCATTATTCATACCCGATAGGCTGGATTTCCATGAGGTTTCCAGACAAACCGTAATCGGTGGCGTAAGAAAGTAGCTTAAGGGATATTCTAAGAAGGTATGGCTACCTTTTCCTATTCATCTTCATTCCTATTCTTTGTTAGATTTCGGGCATGCTAAAGTTGAGGCAACAACCCTGGAAGACCTGAAATTGGTTCATGTTGAATTCAAGAATCACGATCCACATAGGTTCGTAAGTAACCACTTAGCCAATTGTGGGCTTAAAAGGTTTGAGCATGAAAATTCTCCCTCGGATGACATTTTCCGAGGCATGGGATCTTATGCCGAGGTTTTGGCTCGGATACAAGCCCTGGCTCCTGAAGAAAGGGCTGATGTTTTAAAATTCCAAGAATATCGGCAGAGTTGTCTTCCCCCGGTATTGTGGGGTGAAAATCCAATAGCAGTAGAGGTGCAGCAAAAAGAAGCCCAAGGCTCAAAAGATTCAACACCCAGAAAAGAAGAACACCAGGACGGGGAGGAGAAAACTAAGAATCCGAAACCGGAAATAAAAACTCTCGATCCGTCGAAAAAGAAGACTCCAGTTACTACTCCAGGCCATTCAGCTAAGAAAATCGGAGATTCAGATGAAATTTTCCGAGGCACGAGATCTTATGCCGAGGTTTTGGCTCGGATACAATCCCTGGCTCCTGAAGAAAGGGATGATGTTTTAAAATTCCAAGAATATCAGCGGAGTTGTCTTCCCCCAGTATTCCAGGGTGAAAATAAAATAACAGTAGAGGTGTAGCAAAAAGAATCCCAAGGCTCAAAAGATTCAACACCCAGAAAAGAAGAACACCAGGACAGGGAGAAGCAAACTAAGAATCCGAAATCGAAAATAAAAACTCTCGATCCGCCGAAAAAGCAGACTCTAGTTACTACTCTAGGCCAGTCAGCTAAGAAAATCGGAGATCCCATCGCCTCCATTACTCCCTTACAGAAAACTCAAGGGAACATAGACGCAGGGTGGATTTTCAACGAAGAATTGAGACCTATAAGGGTGGAAGAGCTCCCTCCAAATGAGTTCTTTTTTGATAAAAATTGAAAAGTTGTGGTAAAAAGAGAATTTTATAAAAAAGAGGGATCAACGACCAAGAAGTTCAAGGTGTTGATTGATGGGAAAGATAAGAAGAAATAAGAGTTTGCTACATAAATAGCTGGGACATTAGGGGTGTATGCTACGACAAACCAATTTTCAATCAGGGTTTTGAAAAATCAGCTGAAGCGAAAAAATCACCTCATCAAAACCTTAGAAGATAAACTAGCCATAACAGAGGAGGCTACCAAGGACCAGGCAAGCGCAGGAATAGAACAAGCAAGAATGACCGACAAAAAGGAAATTGAGCTGCTCAAAGCTAAGCTTGAACAAGCAGGGCTGCTAGCTCAGACTAGTTAGATACAGGTGGGCCAGCAAAAAGACTTGATTGAGCAGCTACAGGTTAGATTAGAGTTCGTCGAAAGCCAAGTCACAAATATCGGGATATTCCAGTCCCAGGCTATAGAGATTTGGAGCAGAGTTTTTGTAGCCCAACGAAGTTTACTTGCCAAGGTAGAGACGATTCGGGACAATTGTCTGCTTATCGATCAAGTATTAGAAAACTTATCTGTCAGAGAGAGAGAAGCTGGAGCTGCTCGGGTTGCATTTCAAGAGGCTGTAATAGCTACAACAAACATGGAATCAGGAAAAGGTCCTAAGTTTTCCATTTTGAAATAGACCCGAGGTAATATTTTGTTGAAAGAATGGGAAGGCAGCATATCAGAAGGAAAATTGCAAGCCAAGAAGGTAAGGAAATCCTGTGAAGAGGTTTTCAGTTCCATAGATGGAAATCTGTTAGGCATTGATAGAGAGAGTAATGCTGAGGCGCTGAGACAAATGGATATAGAGAAACTCTTGCTTGATATAAATGAAAAAGAAGAAAGAGATTCGGCCAAAATCTCACAAGTAACTATGGCAGACATAGTTCAAATAGATAAATGTATGATTAAACCAAGTGTGCAATTGTGTGCTATTGACACCCTAGACCGACAGATGGAAGAAAGGTTTCCACAGTTAGTCAGATATTTTTACATTTTTTAGGCCAATTGTCAAGCGAAACCTTCAAGGTTGATATCTCAGCTGGTGGAAAAATGTGTCACTTGTATCGAGCATGCGAGAGGGTGGGCTTCTGGTACCAAATAAAGACATAGGATAAAGAAATGAAACGATTGATCTCCTTTGTGTTGTAACTGAAAATCCTGGAACGATTGAGATTCCATTATATGTAAACCTGTATAAATATACAATAGAAGGAAAGAACAAGGGTTGGACTTTTTTGGGTCGATTGTAATAGAGATTTTTCTCCCTTGAGAGTTAATATAAAGCAAATCCAAAGATTCTCGAATATGTCACGACTGTGTTATGAGTTTGTTTCCTTGTATTTCATATTTCATTTCATTTCATATATGTATATGATGAATGCTTCACTATAATTTATTACAACCTCTACTATGGTGAATAAATTTTAGTTTTCTATATTGTTTACCTTTTTTCCTCTGTACCAGCTATCAACAGGTATAAGACCAATGAACATTTTAGATTTCTATATATATTTTATGCTTCATCAGGTTATTTCTTTATCTTTTTCTTCTTCTGTTTATAAGTGATATTCTCCCTTTATAGGAGCCTTACATGATAGACATCTTAATGTTTTCTTACATCTCATACACATTTATTAAAATATAACTCAGTTACGGGAAAGGGCCTTTGGTTTGCACCCTGTTTTCATTACCAGAGCTATAAACTCTTCTTTATACGACCAAAATCGAGACAACATCTAAAAAAGTATTGAGATTTTCTTATCACTCTGTTCCTCTATGACTGTCCCTGTGACAAGACAGCCTAATATTGAACCCGGACTATCAGATCAAACACATATCACCTTGAATATTTTTGATATTATTCTTAAAACAACCACTACCTGAGTCGAACTGGAACATTCGTGGGCAGCGATTGAAAGGGACATAAACATCCAGGAATAGTTGGAAGCTAGACAACAACCTAGAAATCAACCCTAGCTTCCCTTGCCGAAGGTTGACATTTCTTCCTTCTCTACACCTTACTCACTTTTGGATGCCTAGACACTATAATTATGAGCCTTAAGTACAGACTCCAGAACAACATATTTTTGGCGCCGTTGCCGGGGAACGAAGTTACAAAATCTTTTTCCCTGGGAAAACGACATTTTTTCGTTGAAAGTGCCACCCTTTGATAGTGAACAAAGAATGCACACCTTTTAAAGGATTTCCAATCTTTCACTTGGCGACTCTATGATTAATAAGCTAGCATCTAGATGAAGGAATACCAGGCAAAACCTAGATGGTAAACAGACCACACCCGTTACCGATCCTGAGAAGATTTTAAAGGCGAGAGGCTCTCTTAAGCCGACCCCTGCAGTCTATCAGCTTAAATACCCACAACTGAAGACAAAGAGTTGTTATGATCCTTCAACTTCACGCATCCCTCTTTTCGACATTAAGGATCTAACATCAAACTGCTCCGAAGTTAGAAGTGAAACACGTCCGATAACCCCTGTAGAACATAAAGGAAAAAGTCCTGTAGAAAATTTATCTACTGTCGATATATCGTTGACTCTTCATTTGAATTTCGTGACCTCACAAAGTCTCGAAGAATATTTCACACATCCAGTTTCCACACCCGTTGGTTCCCCTGACTACATCTCTTGCAAGTCTGAAGAGCCAAGCCCTTGTATCCCTTACCAGTCATCCTCGGATTTTTCACCCCACGAAGAAAGTAAAGATTCACTTTTAATCTTCCAAAACCCCCTTTACAACTTTCCACTAATAACGATGGCAACCGTCGGAGGGGGAGGTGGAGGGGTTGTCGAAGGAGGAGGTGGAGGTGCTCCTAGGGGAGGATATGGAGGTCAAAGGCCTACCCCCCTCCCAGAGTGTTTGCTAAAGTGGAATCAAGATACACTCCTTTGGTATTGCTCATTCCTTTGCATGACCTTCCCGAAAATTATATAAAAAAATTGCCAAAATTCACTGGGGAAGGAGATCTAACCGCAACCGAACACATAAATTTATTTGATCAATCCGCAGACATCCTAGGTATCGAACACGAATATGTGTATTCGCGGATTCTCGTCCAAACCTTCGAAGGTAAGGTCCAAACTTGGTTTCAGAGTCTACCTGCAGGATCTATCTTTTCCTATGATGCCTTGGAAGAAGCTTTCCTCAGACAATGGGGCAAAAGAAAGGACCACCTATACTATTTAACCGAGTTTGGGTCTTTAAGAAAAAATAACTCAGAAATAGTTATGGAGTTTATTCAAAGATTCAACAAACTGTATAACAAAATCCCAGATGAGGTTAAACCATCCCAACCCACAGCTAAAGTAACTTTCGCGGGGGCTT
This sequence comes from Picea engelmannii, assembly GCA_009831015.1. NCBI lineage: Eukaryota > Viridiplantae > Streptophyta > Pinopsida > Pinales > Pinaceae > Picea > Picea engelmannii. The sequence continues at coordinate 14,376 of WSFP011415293.1, read as the reverse complement.
TCGAACCAGATTTTGCACTTCTTTTACGAGAAAGAAGGGGAGCTACTATAAACTGAATGCAAGATGATGCTATAGAAATTGAGTCAAATATGATGGCTTCTGGTAAGTTAAAAGCTAAAGTAGAAGCGGGAAACCGAGAAACTAGACGCTTTAGATAACAAGCAGGGCCGTCAGGGTCTAATAGATACACAGATGACAAAGTAGACGATATGGACAGGGTAATTAAGGAACTGTCTAATAAGATATCTAGAATGGAGCTAGAACAGGCCAAAGTCGATTCTTTCGCCAAAAAGGATTGTAGGAAGAATCCCAATCCCCCAAATCAGCAAAGACAGATAAAAAATGAAGATCAAAAAATACAAACTCCCCTAAAGAACGAAAATTTTATAGGAGTGAATGATCTCAAAGATTTTGGAAATTCAGATGATGATGTCACGAACTTGGGTGATGACTGCACACAACCTTACCTGACTAGAGAGGATTATGAAAAATCTCTAAACACTCAACAATCGTCTATTGAGGGTGAAGAAAGAGATTATACTGACCTTTGTACTTATCAAGAAGAAACCGGTATGATAATGGCAAAGGTCCAACCTAGGTATAACTTGAGATCTAAGGGTAAGCCTATTTCAACTACTCAACCTAAGAAAATTCTCCCAAGAGGTCAAACTTATGAGACTACCCCAGAATAAACTGTGTTACCTAACAGCAAAGTGAAAGCAGTAAACGTGCAAAAACATGAAGTAGAAAAGGTTGAGACTAAACCACAAGAAATCGAAGAAGCTAATACAAATACACCTTTAACCAAGATCATGAGTAATAAGGAAGTCTAGACAAATAAGTTGGAAAAAAAGGATTCAGAAGTCCCAACTAGAGAAGCATACAAGGTGAGAGGTGTTTCCAGTTTCGAAAACGAGATAAATAAAATTAAGATACCAATTCCTTTGGTAGAGTTAGCGAAAAACCTAGTTTATCGAAAGTAGATTACCAAAGTTATAGGTGTTTCAGAGCCAGAAAGCCAATCTGATGTTTTGAATCTGGAAGATGATATGCCTAACATCACTTTTGGTCCACATTTTGAAGGAGCCAAAGACGTTGTTTCTCCCTTTTATATCACCTTAAATGTATACGATCAACTGCTACATAATTGCATGCTAGACTCCGGAGCCTCACATAATGTGATGCCTAAAATTATTATGGACAAATTAGGTCTCCAGATCACCATACCTTACGAAGATATTTACTCATTTGATTCGAGAAAAGTTAAGTGTATGGGAATGATAAAGGATTTAGTAGACACCCCGGCACAGGTCCCAGATAAGAGCATCTTGATGGATGTGGTCATTGTTGACATTCCCCCCAAGTACGACTTACTTTTGTCTAGGTCATGGGGAGCCAAGCTGGGGGGTTCTCTTCAACTGGATATGACGTACGCCATGATTCCTTTGTTTGGTGGGACTTTTACTCAGTTGTACAGGGAGACGAGGTTACCATATACAGTAAGTGACCCTGAAAATCCGAATAATTTCCCTATTTACATTGCATATCAAGATTTAGGAAATTGTGTCTTATCTTTGACGACAGTTTAGATGGTTGCACAGAGGAAAACAATATAGAGCATGAAGATTCAGGTTACGTGACCGAGGATATGTGTAGCACCGATATCTGGAAAATGTTTTTTGACGGTGCCCTGTCTTGCGAAGGGGTTGGTGCAAGAGTGCTTTTTGTAGCACCTGAAGAAAGGTTCATTGTCCCTTTTTCTTACAGACTACAGTGGGATATATATTATACTAACAATGTATGTGAATACGAAGCCTTGGTCTTAGGATTAGAGGCTGCCAAGAAGTTAAAAATAAAAAACCTAGAGGTATACAGAGATGCGGAGTTGATAGTCAAACAAATAAATCGACAATACCAGGCCAAGCATCCCAGATTAAGATCATACATAAATTGTGCTTGGGATCTAATGGAAAAAAAATTCTCGTCTGTAAATGTCCACTTCATCCCACGCACAAAAAACTTATAGGATGATGCATTAGCTAAAGCAGCTTCAACTTTTACTCCTCCTACAACCTTTAAATTGAAGTATCACATAGAGATAAGACATAGACCATCTATACCAGATAATATCCAACACTGGCAGGTTTTTGAGGATGATGAACAAATTAAGAAGTTTCTTGAAGTAGTAGGTGAATTTTCTGAAACTCACGCGGATCAAGAAAATCAGAATGACCAGATATGGATCATGCAAGAAGGAGAGGACCCTGAAGCTTTCCAAGACAAAATCACAAATCATCGCATGTTGATCCTAAAAAATAACCAGATTCCAAAAGGACTGATCCCTCTAGAAAGACTGTTTCATCAAAACAACATACCTGTAAAATCCACCTTACAACCCCAACCAGAAGAGGTTGAGGACTGTGACATAGGAACCAAAGAAGAGTCCAGGATGTTTAAAATATATAAACTCCTCCGCCCTGAAATAAAAGGCAAGTATAAGGACCTGCTCAGACAATTTAAAGACGTTTTCGCCTGGTCTTATGACGAGTTAAGAACCTACGACACTACCATGATCGATCAAAAGATACATCTAAAGCCTTGGGTCAAACCCTTTAGACGAAAGATTAGGCAAATCAACCCCATTTTATTGCCTGTGGTCGAGAGAGAAGTGAAGAAGCTTTTAGAGGAGAAAATTATAGTACCTCTGAGATATTCTGACTAGGTGGCAAACCTGGTCCCGGTCAGAAAAAAGAGTGGGGAAATTAGATTGTGCTTGGATTTCAGAAATCTAAATAAGTCCTCTATTAAAGACAACTATTGTGATGCAGGAGCATCGCCTACATCAAGCGAGCCAGCGCGAAAGCAATTGGACAGCTGGACAAGCGCCAACACAAATGTTGAAAATCACCTTGGAATTATTGCGCAATCTTAAATGTAGTCATTTAAGAAGAGGCACACTTGTATAATGTAAATGGACCTTGAGCCTTTAGCTCTCGTCCTTAGTAGGTAGAAGGCATTTAAAGTAGTTAATGAAGTTAGATAGAATTTAATTCTAGACTAGACAGTTGTAGAGCGCAAGAGGGAAACGAGATATAGACACCCTCATTGTGCATTTGTATTATGATTGAAATCAGAGGAAGAAGAGCAAGAGCATGCAGAGAGCTGTGTAAGAACACCCATGTACAGATATTTGAATTTATAGAAAGAAGTTGATTCAAATTCATGGTTTATGTTGTTCTCTGTGTTTTGATGCTGAATGATATGCTCATGAATGTTTGTTTCCTGTTATACATTTGCTTTACATGTTGTGTATATGATTTCATGTTTGAATAGAAGTCTGAGAATAAGTAGGAATGAGTTTCAATTGTTTCTCTATCTGAGCCAGAGATTCCTGCAAGGAGTGTAGTCGAAGTGTCCGCAAGGAGTGCGTTGACAAAGGGTTTCGTTAGAGATAGCTTTTGTTCTCATTCATCCCAAAAGTGAAGTTAGGCACAAGATCCATGCAAGGAGTGCGCAGGCCAAGTGAAGTCTCAAGGTTGTGGACCTCAGTGAACATTGAAGGACTACTGCTGCAGATGTGCACAGATTCAAGCAGATTCAACACTTAGACGTGTTTGAAGTTTTCCACAAGAAGTGCGTGCAAGAGTTTTCTGAGAACTTGAAGCCATGGAAAAATCTCAGGAGGTATAGAACCTTCGAGTAATCACCAAGAGAAGCACAGGGAGTTTGTGTCGTGAAGTGTTTAAACAAGAGTCGCAAGTAGTGTGCAGGTGGACAAGTCTTTGAGGAGGAATACTTGGTTCATTTCGCAGATTTCATCAGGAGAAAACAGACGGTCGGTATTCTCCGAGGAGAATTTGCGACATCCCGTGGATCATCAGATCTCGCAAAGGTGCAGGGGAGATACAACAACATATTCTCGAGAGGTTAAAATCTCAAGGGGGATAGAGCCGTTGATCCAAGCCATCCAAGGCCGTTGGATCACTCGTGTAATCGCCTATCGATATTTCGTGAGGGAAAAGTCAAAGATTTGGTAGTGGAAATCGCGATACGTGATATCCCGATGGCTACGTAACAGTGTGGGGCCACAAGAGTTGGTGATGTGGACAGGTGGCACGAGATATCAGAGTTTCGTGGCGGGAAGGCCCGAAACATTGACATCAGGATTCGCGATATAGTAAAATCCAAAATCCTGACGAAGTGACAGGGTGTGGAAATTCAACTCGCGCGTGTGTCGGGAAATTGGCATATCGGGACTCGGGAGTCGGAGAACCGAGTTGCTCGACACCACGAGTGCCGAAATCACGATAAGGAAAGTTCCAAAATAGAAGGAAGGGTCAACATTGACTTGCATCGAGTTTCAGGGATTCGAAACACCAGCGCTCGAACACTGACCTCGCGAAGTCGCAAAGTCCGATCTCCCAAGGGGAGAAAGGGGATCACGTGAGATTTGTTGTGGGTGTAGATTTCCCGAGAGGGAAATAGAGGAACCATTAGAATTCTTCAGGCCGTGTGGAAAGAGAAGATCTTGTGAGCGGGCGTGTTTGAGGGAACGTGCTGCGTCAGTTTTGGTATCAGAGCCTGATTCTTGTCTGTACATTTCAGGCAAGGGAGGCATAAGAGGTAAAGAGTACTCTAATACGCGTCAGTTTGGTATCATATCATAGAAAGGTTCTTTTCTTTCTGTAGCAGAGAAGAGATTTCACCATGCCGCCAAGGAGAGATAGACAGTCGCCTAATCCATAGGATAGGGAAATGGCGAGAAGAAGGGGCAGGCAGATGATAGATCCAGTTATGGAGAGACAAATGCATGATCTCCGAGCTAGACTCGAAGACATGGAGACAACACAAAGGTGTACAACTAGTGCAGGGGATCTGAGTGATTCTGAAAGAGAGATTGAGGTTGAATGTGAAGAATAAGTTGCAGCCGAAGATGCATCAAACAAGCGTTTGATCAAAGCTATTGCCAGGATGGGTGCAAGAGAAAAGATGGGCATTCCAGTTTATGAGGGAAACTTGGATGCAGAGGAGCTTCTAGACTGGATTAGAGCTTTGGATACATACTTCGATTATGAATATGTTGAAGAGGATAAAAAAGTCAATCATGTTGTCATGAGACTGAAAGGACATGCAACATTGTGGTGGGATGAGCTACAAGCTGACAGACGTTGCAAAGACAAGCAACAGATTAAGAGCTGGGACAGGATGATCGCAAAGATGAAGGCGAAATTCATCCCCGGGGATTATCAAATTACTCTGTTCAGGAGAATGCAGAACCTAAGACAGAAGCCGATGACAGTGAAAGAATACACTGAGGAATTCTACCGACTGAACATCAGGGCAGGTCATCGAGAGAGCGATGATGAAAAAGTTTCCAGATATATGAATGGCCTGAGATATGATATCCAGGATTAGATGAGCATGGTAACCATCCGGACGATGGAAGATTCTTATCAGATGGCTCTGAAAGCTGAGGAGAAGCTGAGCCGAAAGCAGAGTTAGAGGGGCCGAGGTAGAAGCCAACCTAGAGGCAAATCAGTTGCCCAGGACAAATATCAGAAGCCCAAGGAAGACTGGAAGAAACCTCAGACTCGAATAGAGAGAGTTGGAAGTTCACAGCGTGGGAAATATGTTGAATAGAGAGGGCAGCATACTGAGCAGAGAGGATATTATGCTGACAACAACACTTTTCCTCGTACTATAGGTAGAGGAAGAGGAAGAGGTGGAGTAATCACATGATTCACATGTGGGAAGAATGGGCACAAGTCTTACGAGTGTCCAGAGAAAAAGAAGTACATTGGAGAAGCTCACATCGCTGAGGCACAGAGGTGGGATGTTGAGGCAGAAGACGCTGAAGGCAGAAGATCGCTCATGATGCGAAAATTTCTTTTGACACCCGAGAAGGAGGTGGAGAGTTCAGTTTAAAGGACTAGACTTTTCAGGACTACTTGCAAGACCAAGGACAGGGTATGCAAGGTTATCGTAGACAATGGTAGCACGGATAATATCATATATACAGAGATGGTAGAGAATCTGGAGCTTGAGACGACTGATCATCCAAGCCCATACAGAGTTTCGTGGCTACAGAAAGGACACCAAGTAACTGTCACTAAACAATGTTTAGTTGAATTTAAGATAGGAGGATATAATGATAAGATCTTATGTGATGTCATTCCTATGGATGTTTTTCATCTATTGTTGGGTAGACCATGGTAATATGACAGGAATGTGATTCATGATGGGAGAATGAACACATACACCCTAGATAAGAATGGGAGGACACACATGTTGCTTCTGATAAAGGATAAGGAGGTGAAGCCGGAAATAAGCAACACAGTACTTCTCATGAGTGGGAAGGAACTTCTTACAGAGGTGAAGAAGAAGGAGGATCCACAGTTCATTGTGGTCAGGAAGCCTAGGATTGTTCTAACAAGCACAAGAGTGGATGATTTACCAGAAGAAGTCCAGGAACTACTAGAAGATTTCGCTGACATCATAGTGGACGAATTACCTCGTTCATTGCCACCGGTTAGGAGTGTGAGTCATCATATTGATCTCATACCAGGGGCCAGTTTTCCAAACAAAGTCGCGTACCGATTGACGCCGCAAGAGAATGAAGAGGTTAAAAGGCAAGTCCAGGATTTGTTGGACAATGGTTTGGTCAAGGAAAGCTTGAGTCTGTGTGTTGTTCCAACAGTACTCAGTCCGAAGAAAGATGGAGGCTGGAGGATGTGTACTGACTCGAGGGCGATAAATAAGATAACCATCAGGTACATATTTCCACTGCCAAGGATGGAGGATCTGATGGATTTCTTGAGTGGAGGAAAATATTTTTCAAAGATTGATTTGAAAAGCGGTTATCATCAGATCTGCATGAGAGAAGGTGATGAATGGAAGACAACATTCAAAACCAACGAAGGGTTGTATGAATGGCTTGTTATGTTGTTTGGCTTAACAAATGCACCAAGTACCTTCATGAGGTTGATGAATGAATTCCTAAGGGAGTTCATCGGGAAATTTTTCATTGTGTATTTGGATGACATACTGGTTTACAGTAAGACAGTGGTAGAGAATCTGAAGCATTTGGCTACAGTGATGCAAAAACTACAGCAGGAGAAGTTGTTGATAAACATGAAGAAGTCCTCATTCATGAAGACATAGCTCATTTACTTGGGGTTTGTTATTTAAGCAAATGAGTTGAGGATGGATCCAGATAAGGTGGAAGTAATCAAAATTGGCCATCACCGAAGAATATCTTTGAGGTGAGAAGTTTTCACGGATTGGCTAGTTTCTACCGAAAGTTCATTAGGAATTTCAGTGGAATTAGCGCAGCAATGATGGATACATTGAACAAGCGGCATCAATATTTTCACTGGACTGAAGAGGCTGAGAAAAGTTTCAATCTGTTGAAGAGGAAGATTACAGAACAACCAGTTTTGGTGTTGCCGGATTTCCAGAAAACATTTCAGGTGAAATGCGATGCAAGTGGATTTGCAATCGGGGCAGTCTTAAGTCAAGAAGACAGGTCGATAGCGTACTTCAGCGAGAAGCTGAATGAAGTGAAATTGAAGTATTCCACATATGATAAGGAGTTTTATGCTATCATACAAGAATTGAAAAAATGGAGGCATTACTTGACACCGAAGGAATTTGTTTTGTACAGTGACAATCATGCACTGTAGTTTGTGACTCAACAGGAAAAGTTGAATCAGAAACATGTCAAATGGGTTGAGTATATGTAGAATTTCACATTTGTGATTAAACATATTTCTGGTACTGCTAACAAAGTTGTTGATGCTTTGAGCAGGAAGTGTTTTCTGTTTCAGGAGTTCAGAGTCAAAACGTTGGGTTTTGATGATCTCAGGGACATGTACACTGATGATCAGGAATTTGGAGAGGCATATGAAGCAGTTGAGAATCCAGTTCTCAGAGACAGAAGCTAATGGGCCGAATACATGATCCAGGAAGGATTACTGTTTAGAGTAAATCAACTGTGTATTCCAAAATGCTCCATGAGGGAGAACTTGCTGAAGGAGAAACACAGTGGAGGATTGGTAGGACATTTCGGTCATGACAAAACGTTCGCGAAGTTGAACGAGTCATATTTTTGGCCGGGAATGCGAGCGGATGTCAAGAAATTTGTAGACAGGTGCAAAATTTTCCAGCATTTGAAGGGAAGGAAGTAGAATGCGGGGCTTTATCAACCATTTCCCATACCAGAGAGACCGTGGGATGTGATCAGCATGGATTTTGTATTGGGGTTGCCGAGAACACAAAGAGGTGTTGATTCAATATTTGTGGTGGTGGATAGATTTCCCAAGATGGAACACTTCATTCCATGTCAAAAGACCAGTGACACAACTCACATTGCCAGTCTGTTCTTCAAAGAGGTCATTCGACTTCATGGGTTGCCGAAGAGTATAGTTTTGGATCGAGATACGAAATTCATAGGGCATTTTTTAAGGACCTTATGGAAGAAGCTGGGAACTAACTTGGCATTTAGTTCAGCTTATCATCCTCAGACGGATGGACAGACAGAAGTGGTCAACAAAAGTCTGGGAGACTTGCTGAGAAGCTTGGTGACAGAGCACCACAGCCAATGGGACAACATATTACCACAGACAGAGTTTGTGTATAATGACTCAGTGAATAGGAGCACAGGGTAGAGTCCATTTCAGGTTGTTTATGGCATGCAGCCGAGAGGAATTTCTGAACTGAGAGATTCATAACAGACTTCGACTAGGAGCGCTAATGCAGAAGAATTCGCAGAGGCGATGAAAGAACTTCACAGTCGGGTGAAGGAGCGATTACAGAGTTCAAGCCAAGAGTATAAGCGTAGGGCAGATCAACATAGAAGACAACTTCAATTTGAGGTTGGTGATCTGATTATGGCACATTTGAGGAAGGAAAGGTTCCCGAGGGGAACATACAATAAGTTGAAGATGAAGAAAATCAGGCCATGTAGGGTCTTGAAGAAGTTTGGGGCGAACGCTTATGAGATTGAATTACCCGATGGGATCAGAATTTCTCTGATATTCAATATCTCATATTTGTACCCATATAGAGCTAGAGAAGAAGGGACTGGAGGTGAGCAACCAGTGATCCAGTGGACAAAGCAGATGTCAGTTGCAGAGAAGCCGTAGATGGAGCGCATACTGAATAAGAGAGTAAGCAAGAGGACCAGGCGAAAGCAATACTTTGAGTATCTGGTCAAATGGAAAAACCATCCAGTTGAAGATGTCAGCTGGGAGACTGAAGCAGAGATACAGAAGCATGGACAGACCGTGCTAGAGCTCATGGACAGGAGCCCATGAAATTTTTCAAGCGAGGGAGTATGATGTAGGAGCATCGCCTACATCAAGCGAGCCAGTGCGGAAGCAATTGGATAGCTAGACAAGTGCCAGTACAAATTTTGAAAATCACCTTGGAATTGTTGCGCAATCTTAAATGTAGTCATTTAAGAAGAGGCGCACTTGTATAATGTAAATGGACCTTGAGCCTTTACCTCTCGTCCTTAGTAGGTAGAAGGCATTTAAATTAGTTAATGAAGTTAGATATAATTTAATTCTAGACTAGACAGTTGTAGAGCGCAAGAGGGAAACGGGATATAGACACCCTCATTGTGCATTTGTATTATGATTGAAATCAGAGGAAGAAGAGAAAGAGCATGCAGAGAGCTGTGTAAGAACACCCATGTACAGATATTTGAATTTATAGAAAGAAGTTGATTCAAATTCATGGTTTGTGTTGTTCTCTGTGTATTGATGCTGAATGATATGCTCATGAATGTTTGTTTCCTGTTATACATTTGCTTTACATGTTGTGTATATGATTTCATGTTTGAATAGAAGTCTAAGAAGAAGTAGGAATGAGTTTCAATTATTTCTCTATCTGAGCCAGAGATTCCTGCAAGGAGTGCAGTCGAAGTGTCCGGAAGGAGTGCGTTGACAGAGGGTTCAGTTAGAGATAGCTTTTGTTCTCATTCATCCCAAAAGTGCAGTTAGGAACAGGAGCCATGCAAGGAGTGTGCAGGCCGAGTGAAGTCTCAGGGTTGTGGACCTGAGTGAACATCGAAGGACTGTTGCTGCAGGTGTGCACAGAGTCGAGCAGATTCAACACTTAGACGTGTTTGAAGTTTGCCGCAAGAAGTGCATGCAATAGTTTTCTGAGAACTTGAAGCCATGGAAAAATCTCAGGGGGTATAGAACCTTCGAGTAATCACCAAGAGAAGCACAGGGAGTTTGTGCCGTGAAGTGTTTAAACAAGCGTCGAAAGTAGTGTGCAGGTGGACAAGTCTTCGAGGAGGAATACTTGGTTCATTTCGCAGATTTCATCAGGAGAAAACGGATGGTCGGTATTCTCCGAGGAGAATTCGCGACATCCCGTGGATCGTAATATCTCGCAAAGGTGCAGGGGAGATACAGTGACGTATTCTCGAGAGGTTAAAAGCTTAGGGGGGATAGAGTTGTTGATCCAAGCCAGCCAGGGCCATTGGATCACTCGCGGAATCGCCTATCGAGATTTCGTGAGGGAAAAGTTGAAGATTTGGTAGAAGAAATCATGATACGCGATATCCCGATGGCTACATAACAGTGTGGGGCCACAGGAGTTGGTGACGTGGACAGGTGGCACGAGCTATCGTAGTTTCATGGCGGGAAGGCCCGACACATTGACATCAGGATTCACGATATAGTGAAATTTGAAATCCCGACGAAGTGACAGGGTGTGGAAAGTCAACTCGCATGTGTGTCAGGAAATCGGCATATCGGGACTCGGGAGTCGGAGAATCAAGTTGCTCGACACCACGAGTGCCGAAATCACGATAAGGAAAGTTCTGAAATAGAAGGAAGGGTCAGCGTTGAATTGCATCGGGTTTTGGGGATTCGAAACACCAGCACTCGACCACTGACCTCACGAAGTCTGATCTCCCGAGGGGAAAAAGGGGATCGCGTGAGATTTGATGTGGGTGCAGATTTCCCGAGAGGGAAATAGAGGAACCATTAGAGTTCTTCGGGCCATGTGGAAAGAGAAGATCATGTGAGCGGGCGTGCTTGCGAGCGCGTGCTGCATCATATCCGCTGCCTAAAATGGATCACGTGTTAGAAAGGGTAGTTGGGGCGAACAGAATTTCTATGATTGACGGTTTCTCAGGATATAATCAAATTGCCATGAATGAACAAGATAAAGAAAAAACAACTTTTATTACCCCTTGGGGTACGTTCATGTATGATAAAATGGCTTTCGGTTTGATGAATGCAGGAGCCACATTCCAACGTGCTATGGACATCGCTTTCGTCGGAGAGAGGGATAAGTTTGTAGTCATCTATCTCGATGATTTAATGGTTTTCTCGAAATTCGACAAAGAGCATTTGGTACATCTTAAACAAACATTCGAAAAATGTCGCAGTTTTGGTTTGTCCTTAAACCCCAAGAAATCACACTTCGCCATGCAAGAAGGTAAGTTTTTGGGTCATATTGTATCTAAGTATGGAATTAAGATTGATCCTAAGAGGGTTGAAGTGATAGACACTATAAACATTCCTAGAAATGTAAAAGAAATTCAATCTTTCTTAGGAAAAATAATTTTTTTATGAAGATTTATCCCAAATTTCGCAGAAATTGTAAAATTGATCACAGATATGATGAAAAGGAACAACGAAGTAAATTGGACAATAGAGGCCAAAGCATCATTCACACACATTAATAAATTCATAGCCGAGGCACCTGTATTGGCAAGCCCCGATTATCTAAAAGATTTTCTTATTTTCTCATTTGCTTCCAAACACACGATTGTTGCGGTGCTCCTCCAAAAAAATGAAGAGGGTTTCGAACAGTCGATCGCCTTTTTCAGCAAGAACCTCAGAGACGCAGAACTTAAATATGATATAACAGAAAAACAAGTGTACGCCATGGTAAAATCACTGAAGGCAATTAGAACATATTTATTACACTCCAAGATAATCGTGTATGTACCTACAAGTTTTGTGAAAGATATTTTGGTTAAACCAGACAGTGATGGGAAGAGAGGACGATGGCTTGCCAAGATTCAAGAATTTGACCTGGAAATCAAACCTACTAAACTGATAAAGGAATAAGGCCTGGCCAAGCTTTTGGCTGAATCAAATCTCAGAGCTTTGGATATAAACTTCTTGCAGGAATGTGAGGAAGACATGAACATAAACGAGCTTGATGAACGAACAAATGTAGTTAAGATCGAGGAGAAGTTTGTATCATCAGAATGGTACAGAAACATAGTATCCTACATGTTGACTCTAAAATGCCCGAGTGAAATATCGCCATCAAAATCCAGGACTTTAAAGCTTCATGCGGTTAAGTATTGTATTTCCTAAAATCAACTATATTGGAAAGACCCACTCGATTTCTTGTTAATCTTCTTAGTCGAATCGGAAACAGAAAGGGTTATAAGTGAATTTCATGAAGGATTGTGTGGAGGACATCACACTTGGAGGGCCACAACTTACAAAATTCTGAGGGCTGGGTATAACTGGCCAAAACTTTTCTTGGGAGTTAACGCCAAGGTCCGAGCCTGTAACCCTTATCAGCTATTTGTAGGCAAACATAAACTCTCGGCGCTACCTTTAGTCCCAGTCAAAACTGAAGCCCCTTTTCAACAATGGGGGTTAGATTTTATAGGAGAGATTAATCCACATTCTAGCGCCCAACACAAGTGGATCTTAACTGCCAAAGACTACTTTACTAAATGGGTGGAAGCTATTCGAACCAAAAGGGAAACTGACTCGGTGGTAATAGATTTCTTAGAAGACAATATCTTGTCAAGATTTGGCTGCCCCCGAAAGATAGTCACAGATAATGCCCAGGATTTCAAATCTATGGCTATGTTCAGCTTCTGCCAAAAGTATAATATCATTCTTGGCCATTCTATAGCATACTACCCCCAAGGAAATGGACTGGCCAAGTCGTCTAACAAGAGCATGACCAATATAATTAAGAAAGTGTTGGATGAAAACAAAAAGTCTTGGCATGTGCATTTAAAGTACGCCTTGTGGGCGAATCACGTAGGCACTAAAAAGTCTATCAACATTTCCCATTTTCATATGGTATATGGGACAGATGCGATGTTACCTATAAATTTAGCGCTCCCCGTGATGAAATTGTGGAAAGATCAGAAAGAAGAACCTAATCATCTCACCAGGAGGATAAATCAGCTAATCGATGTTCAACAGCACAGGGTCAAAGTAGATGAAAGGTTGCAGAAGTATCAAGATGACATGAAGGCATTATTCAACAGTAGGACAAAGGACAGATATTTCCTCCCAGGTGATTTAGTTTTAAGGTGGGATGCAAGGAGGGAAGAAACAGTGAAACATGGTAAATTCGATCACCTCTGGTATGGGCCATTCAGAGTCTCGGCTCTCGAAGGAAAAAATCATTTCCTACTAGAAAATCTAGATGGTGAAATCCTCAATGCCCCTATCAACGGGCGTTATTTGAATCATTATATCATATAAGCGGTCGCCAAAAAAAAATAAAAAATTGTATATTTCATATATAGATTTTTTTTTACACATGTATATATATTTCATTATGCATTGCTATTTTGATTTTCTTTTCTTTTCGTAAATTATCGACAGCTTTCAAAAAGCCTTGATAACCTTCATATTTTCCTTTTTACAGGTTTCCAGCTGCAAACAAAATGAGCAGGAGAGGTACACAGAAAGTCGTGTATCGAAAAATAAATTGTCTTGAACAGGTGATAAAAAAGATTTTTGATAGTTTGGAAAGAAAATGAAACGGTAAGATAAAGGTGATATTTCCTAGAAGACTTGTTCTAAAGGGATATCAAAGAAAACCAAGATAACCTCATAAGATACAGCAACATCGTCTGAACTAATAAATAAAAGAACATTTCCTTGGTTAATCATTTACAAAAAAAAAATAAAAAAAAATAATAAGATGAAGTAAACAAGTCACTCAAAGTAAAGCGCCGCCGAAAAATATTTTCAAGAGTCAGTTTGATTTTTTTACCTCTGTTTTTTAGTTTATAGATCTCCATCTATCACCCTTTTTTGTTTTCTGGTTTTCCTTTGAAAGTCAGCATATTTTCGGTTTCGCATACGTAGAGGGAAGAGATTTCGTTTTAACCTCGAAAGCTTCAAAGAAGATTGTGAAAGGTAAGCTAGTCTTCACAACTCCCCGGTCCCCTGCTAAACAAAGTGACGCTTAAGTGATCTTGACTTTTCTAGGTTTTTCAACAGTTTCAGAGGATTGAAGCTTGCTCAAATAGAACACCCCAAAAAATTATTTTTTTCCCTTTCTCCCTGTGAACGAAGGTGTAGTGAAAGTTAAGGAAAGGTTGGTACCGAGTAATCAAAGTAAGTTGACAGACCTATAATG
>WSFP011415292.1:0-23847 GCA_009831015.1 Picea engelmannii | reverse complement strand
CATATTGCAATTTAATCTAAGGCTTGGTCCTAAAAGGGTCAATGTGTTTAAACCTCTTTTAATGAATGTTGTTTTTCTTTGAGATTATCATATATCAATGAAACACTTATTTTGAGTTGTTCTTGGATTGAAAGTTATATCTTGGATGCTTTGTATACAAAGAAATGTTTTGCAAATGGACTATAGGCTTGTTTCATTTAAAATTTTTGGTAAATCAACTTTGGTATTAAATTTTCAATATGCTTTTGGCTTGTAAAACACATATTCTCCTAACCTTTGCAAATCAACTTCATCCATTACAACAAAACTAGAACATACCCTGTACTTTGTTTCAGTTTTCAATTTGAATTGACAGATTCCTCATTACGATCTAGGGTCTTGAGTTGCACTCTCTACTCAAAGCATTCATTACCTGAAATGCCCAATTTTCATGGCTTGAAACCCCTTATGCTCACATTATGGTTGAGATGGGGTGACTGCTAGTTTTACTCCTTTGTTTTTGGCTCAGACCTTCCCTTGTTGCTGCTACTTCTTAAGCCCACAACAAGTTATAGTTTCCTTCGTGGTTGTCTATTCAAACCCTTATGGCCCTGTCGTCCGAATTGAGCCAAATGGTTATGAAGCATTGTTATTGTATGATGATGCAAGTGAGGATCTGAAGAGTCTTGGCTACGATGTGTTTATCAGGAAATTCCAGGTTATAACTCGCAAGTGGCCAAAGATTTCTCCCTCACATTTGATGGATGCAGAGACAAGGTGGGTGATATTCAGTTGGAGATCACCGAAAAAATTCTGAGTGAAGCAATGAGCCTCCCCCTCACTAGTCAAAATTGGTTTAAAAACTCTAAGTTGAACGAGGTACCATGGAGTCTGTTCGTCACCTCCATAACTATTCATTGTTGTGACAAAGGTATGCCAGTATCTCTGTTGAAGATTAGATGGCATGGTTTATTGACGGTTTTAAGGAAATTTGTTACTTGTAAAGGTCGTTATGGCCTCGTCTTCCTTTACCACATAAGACTGCTCATGCATTTTATCAGTTTCCAATTAAACATGTCGTTTTACTTATTAAGAAGTTTTTATAAAATGGCAAAGAGGTATAAGAAGCAAATCTTGGATTCAATCCTTTTTCACCATGGGTTGATTAAATTATTGGTAGTTCATCATTTGAAAACGCTCGGTGAAGATTGGGACAATTTCGTAGCCCGTAATGGTTTCATTATAGTAAACCCTCTAGAGACTCTTGTAATGGATAAGATGATGATAGAGAAGCCTCTTATTCCCTCTAGTGACAGGCCAAATTTCTTGTGTGAAAACCCTTGTGAAGGGCTACACCCGATCAGTCTGTGTGTGAGAAACAGGATGTCAGCTCCAAGCTTATTAAAATTCATGAGCGTGAACAAGTTGTCTGCCCTAATCTTAACATAAAATCCACTAGTGGAAACCCTTCCAAACAGTCAAAGAAAAATCAATCCATGCTAGGGTTTCATAACAAGAGGGTTGGGTGACTTATTTCCAAGAGCCTGTGCAATATATCAAAAGCTCATGTGAGCTCGATCGCATTGATCGAGGTCCATGAGAAATCTAACTCCGATATTGAAAAATTCCTGGCAGAGGAAGATCCGAATTTTTCTAAACCGGATCCCAGTCAAACATTCAATTATGTGAATAAACTCCCACTGTGCCTGAAATACAACAAGGAATTTACAAAAAGTAAACTCGGTCAAAGGTCAATAGTGGATAGTGGTAGTGTTTTAACACACAGTTAGGCGCTTCCTCAATCAATTTTCCCTATTGTACATTATGAAGTTTGTTTACATTGGATAGGCCAGTATTACACATACATCCCTGTCCTTCAAGCAAAGATCAAAGCTCTTACGACTCAAAATGACTCATTGAAAAATGAAAACCGTGGGCTCAAGATCAATGCACAAAGACAAGGAAAACGTTTGAAAAGGACATGCAATATCATAATTAAAAACACTGATAGTGTCAAGGCTGTGATCAACTCTGAGATATTGTAATTCCATTTTTGTTATCAGTTGAATAGTAAGATTGTTTTTTATCTTAGTTGTGTTTTTATTGTTATTTTTCTAATTAATCTAGATATATTTAGATTTATGTTGCTAATAATAACACTGGCTACATAATCGTGAGATTTTGTAGCCAAGTCAATTCTCATATAAAATTTGGAAAATGTTAGTTAAATAAATATCTAATTTGCTCATTTCATTTTTCTTTCAGGATATGATGTATCTTGTGGTGATCTCATAAGATGGAGCATGCTAGACTTAGTTAATTAGCCATCTCTTTTGGCTTATTTTGTAAAAAAAAAAAAAAAAAAATTCATAATTTTGAAGATATAGTTTGATATTGAGTGGTTTTTAGACCCTCTATATTTGTAACTTTTAGATCCTTTTGAGATCTGATCCTATCTTATAAGATAGGATGTTTAGCTTATATGAACTCTTTAAATACTCTATATTTTGTAATGGAAATCATCTTGGCTGAGAGCAAGAGATGGACGAGCGATTCCAGAACTTAATGAAACAACATTTATGCATTTTGGCTTTAGCCTTTTGTTTATAATGTTGTCAGTTATGTTTTGTTAATCCTACTACATGTATAGGTCTGATATCTTTAGAGTAAATGATATATGATGTGTAGGATGTTATATTATAAATACCATGTATAATTTTCTTCTCAAAATATAAATGTTGTGATCATATCTTCAATTGAATTGATAGGATTTATCTTTGAGTTTTAATCGGATGATGAAATGCATAGATTACTTTCAGATTTATCTTACTGTAATCATGTGCAATTATGAGATCATAGGATTATGTTTGTGTTTCCTCTTCTGTCATTGAAACCTAAGCTGCTAATAGAGGTTTTAAATTTATTTAGAACAATCACAAGGTTCCTTGCAGATTTCTCTCTTGGACAGGGTAGCTGGATGTTCTTCGCTCATGCAGATGCTTGGATACACCTCACTAACTCATGTAGGTGCTTGGATATTTTTCTGTCATTTACATATTAGTGAAACTAGAATGTATGGTTCAGCTTTCGACTACCTGCACATTTGCATTTCTTAGTTTATTTAATTCCATATTAGTTTAGATCTATAAAAGAAAAAGAAAAAGAAGTTTTAAATGTGCTTTATTTATCTACTTCTTAATAGAAATAATCTTCGCAGTTGATTTCATAAGTCTCAATTAAAGCTTGAAATTTGTAAATGATGTACATAAATGACATTTGTATATTTTTTGTTTAAAATACACTTACAATAGCTATATAAGAGCATATGTATATATATCATATATAGTTGTTAGTGTTAGTTTAGTTATCCCTTTCTTGTCGTTTTCTTTTTTTTTTAGGATTTTAGATTGGATAATGGAGCCATTGAACCCGTCGAAATGAGTTACACCAAACGAATTGGGTTATTTAGACAACCCCAAACTGGACTCATTCTTCCAGTTGACGGATGGTCATTTTCGCCCGCCAACAAACCCTCCTCTATAGTTGAAAAATAAATTTTGTTCAAAGGGAGGACAAAGACAAGTTCACATCATTTAAGAAAATAAATTTGTTTTCTAGGATAATCTTTAATTAGTGTTTAGGGACACTCTTCCCTAGTGGTAGATAAGTTTTCTCTCCTAGAATATTTTGTGGAGAAATATTCCTTCACCCCAACCTTTTAGATTTATCCATCTATGCTCAACAATATGGAGGATCATAATATCACCATTTCTTTAATTTGTTCTAAAACCCTCATTTAAGAGGCACCATGAATGGATACAATTTGCATGGGTTTACTTCATGGAGGTTTTAGTTACCATTCCTCCACATGCACACATCTTTTTAATTTAATGTGGAATCCATGCCAAATGGATAAAAAAATGTTAATAATAGGCATTGGTTTCTAAATGTCATTGGTTTATTTATGATGTGATTTCCAAATTTGATATTGGGTCATTATATGCTTGTGCATGTCCTTTTTAATGTTGGGGGGTTGAATAACCAAGGTTCTTTTAGAGTTTCCCAACAAAAACACCAAGGGATCGACATATCAATCCTTATCCAAAGACAGAATAAAGTCTCACCTTAGACACCATGAGAATCACATAGACCATCTAGTCTTATGTCGACGATGAAGGACTAATTACAAATAAATCCATATGGGTTGGCATTCATACAACCCATTTCAATCTAATTAACGAGTAAAAATATATAGCCACAACACATACACTCAATTGAAACATGATCAACATATCATAAGAACAAAATCATTTCATATTTATTATCTTCATTCCACCATTCACTGACAGAAATTAAGAAACTCATTAATTGACAACAATATATCCTTGTTCTCTTATACATTTTCCTAGTATTAAATTACATATTTCCATGTGATTCATTTTAGACTCTACAAGTATGGCAGACCCATACTCACAACCAGATACATTCAAAACATGGGATCAAAGTGAGCTCAAGGAAATTGACAACAACAAACACTGTCTAACTAGTTAGACAGATAAAATGACTAACAACAACCTTATTTCTATCTCTATTGCTCCTTTTTATCTTCTTTTAGGATATGGCGCTTTGTCACTTTTAGTTTCCCCAATCGCTCCTTTGACTTCCAGTCCCACATGCTTCTGTCACCCACATGCATTCCATGTAGCTTCTTTGGAATCATGGAAATATTAACTACTTTACTAACTCATCTCCTTACTGCTTCACAATCTCTCATGCTTCATGAATTAATCATTTGGGAAGATTTCCCAAAGATTTTTTTCTTGATTCCGGTGTGCATGTTATGTCTTCCTAATTCTTGTCTTGTACACAAAAAATGGACTAATGCACATTGGCAGATATTGAACTGACATGCATTAGTAAAACTTTAATTGGCATGCATGTGCCTCTTTTCACCTATTGAACGACCTCTTGAGTGCATGAAAATAATGGAATAGGAATGCACAACTTCATTTGTGTGCACGTGCAATATTTACCCAAAATATTGGGTGCCAACAAGACCCCATAACTATTATTTATCTCTTCCTCAAGCCAAGTGCCTCATGGAATGACCAATGCAGGAATTGAGTAAGATAAAATAATCATCATTGTAGAACCATCGAATCGAACCAAGTTGTGGTTGCAGTAAGGTTTGAGTAAGATTAAATCATTTATATAGGATATAGTTGTAGGTATACATAGGTTCTGGAATGAATCGAGCAGTCCTCAAGGTAAATGATGGATTTGGGATTCATTTTTTTAGATGTGTGAACTATCTCTCTTCAATGGCTTCGGTAGTGGTGAGTGAGAGATATTTTTGAAGCAAATCATCTAGAAACTGACCCCCTAATTGAACAAAGCAATAAAACTATAACTTCGCCTAGTTACTTATTGACCTAGAAGAAGTAGATCCCGAGGAAGAGCTCCATTGGGAGAGACCATTTTCATCCTCCTGTCTTGTTGAGCTAGTCGTAGAGGATGGAATATGGGGACCTCCTATCCTGGTGGAGAGGAAAACCCTCATCCTTAGGCTATATGCTTCAATGAAGGATATTATCAATGGAAACATGTATACCAACTTTGGGATTACAGAGATGGAATACCAGAACAGATTCAAAGCATAATTTAGGAAACGATGTGGTAATAGGTTGTGTATTGCTGGTGAATAAGAGGGTGAGACCTCGTCCTAGAAGTTGAATTTGAATTGTCAATCGTCATGAGAACTCGATTGTGGGCTCTCTAGATACTTGGATGGACTGGGAATTACATTCCATTGAAAGTATGCCAAGCCAAGGCATGAAAGGAAACATTGAAGGGGATATGGTAAGATCAATGGAGAATGGAGGGATAGTAGGAAGCACAAAGAGAACAAGTGGATGCGAGATAGGTGGGGGTAAGAGAGAAAGGGACATGGAGGATCTCTCTGATGGGTGGGTAGGAATAAATGGGAGTATATATAGAGAAAGGATACTTTTTTGAAGTGAAATTTGGAAAAGGATTAAACTGATGTGAATGATCAAGGAAGGACTACAAAGACCCGATTAAGCCCCACATATGAGTAGATAACAGTTCAGATCCAATGTACTAGTGTTGTGCCTTTTGGAATGTGGAATCATAATTAATTATGTACCAAGGTCGTGTTTGATCTAGACGATCCAAATTTCTTAACCCTTCAATGTAATGTAGCGACAGGTAGCTTAACCCATTTCCATGTGAATCCCCTACCAGAGCTAGTAGCTTGTATGTGGGACATAAATTTGACCTGAATTAGAAATATTGGGAATCTGTAAAGTTGTCAATATATCTATTCTGCCTATGTGACTGTAGTGTATTATGTACTTCCAAAAATGTGAATTATGTTTCATATGTACTCTTCTACATATAGTACATCATACTCTAAGTGTACCCTACAATAACTCCAGGTTAAATAAGTGTAGCTAAATGATAGGTGACCCCTGCGAGCCATAATATACCTTCAACCTATTGTCATTGAACATTAACTTGAACAATTTTCCCTAAAGTGTATTCATCTTGGTTACACTAGATTCGTTGTGGTAAACCAAGTGGAAGGGGCCCAACCAATGCATATGTAACTTATTGGGGTGATGAAAATATTTTTTGTCATATAACAACACCAAAGAACATGGATGCAAGATCTTGTGGAAGATGTTGTGATCATGCCATGCCTTTTGTATTTTCTTTTCGACCACTTGGCTGAATCCCACCACCAAACAATCCTCTTCTAGCTCCATTTGTTCATCTAACCTATGTTGAAGTGACTGTTCATCTTTCATGTGAGTATTTATAGCAATACATAGGCTGGGAACAATAAACTTGAGTGACATGACAACTTATTTTCTGTATACCAATTTGAATGAGGTGTGATTTTTCAACCTTTTGCAGGTTGTTCGGTATGCCCATAACACTATGGGGATCTATTGATCCTAGTCATCACACTATACATTACAAACTTTGGTTGAAGTATGTTCTAAAATATTATTGAAAGCTTCAATATTACCATTATCTTGAGTATGATAGGGAGTTCTCTTTTGGTTGTAACGTACCCAACCTCCAACTAAGGAACATTACGTGTGAAAAACACATTAAATAATAAGATTTCATACTTATTAATTTCCTGTAGCTAACTAGTTTGATATCACACACAAATATAACCATTTGAATGATACCACAATTCTAATTCATAAAACAACATATATTAAAAAATGAATGCAATTGATCAAGCAATCGACAAACACACAACATTCATATAAACCATTTACATCCTAGAATAAACATATTAATATAAAAAAACACTTATATGTTAATAATTAACCAACTAGCTATGTAACAAGGATAAACCTCCCAACCATAGGCATTGTTGTTCATTTTCTCTCTACAATGGGCCACCCCCAATTTCAGGATATGATTGGACAAGGAGATTTATCCCTCTTGGTTGACCATTCTCCACACATACAATAGCCCCAAAAACCAAGTTCCACTCTATTTCCCACAACGTGCACAACCCAAGGAATGGGATCCCCCTTCACTACACATAGTCCCTCGATCCTTCCCACTTCTCTCCAGGGATCTAGTGCATTTGGTTGACCATGAATCCTCCAAGATACTCTAGGAGTTGTCACAACAACCTTCACAAGGCCCTTGAGCCATTTCCTCCACAAAAAAAATCTTTACAAACTTACAACTCTATTTACAAAGACACAAGCCTCTTTCTTATCATAAACATAACCAAACAATGGTTTTCTTCAATAAAAACATGGTTGGTTATCTTGCCAACACTCCATTCCTCTCTTTTGTTCCAAAATATGCATGTAAAAACTATCTCTATTCTGCATACAAATTTCCCTTATCCTCCCTTGCTTTCTTGACTCTCACACTTCCCAGAGATGATTGTACTTCAGCCCATGCTCCCTAATAACTATGGGATGGCACTCATCACATCCACCCTCTTGCATGGATTTAATTATTGGCTTTGGGAACAATAAAAAACAATTAGAAGGTTATGCACAATAATAATAATAATAATTCAAGAATGTGGGTTTGGATTAATACCCATGAACAAAATCTCCCTTAGACCCCTCTCTCTTATTGACTCATATACCCCCATCATTTTCATTCGTCTCATATCATAGCCAACGATTAATATTTTTATTAATTACTTCAATGTTCATAATATGAAAATTCATCTCTGGGCCACATTAAATCAATACATGCTCTTTGCCCCAACACATCAACTCACCAACCTAAATCAAATTTATACAATTACATTATAATTTATGGGGATGAAAACTGGGGATGTTACATTGTTGGTGGATCGTGAACTCCTAAGTGAGTTCTCAAATGGTCTCATTCAGAAAATGTGAGCCTTGGTCACTCATCAGCACCTTCGTACACTCAAACCTGGTAATCACATTCTCAAAAATGACCCACACCATAGTTTTTTCTATACAATCCTTAACCAGTGTGGATTTGTCCCATCTTGTAAAACACTGAGTGGAATTAATAATACAGTGTGAACCCATACGACATGCAAGAGGATTGATTGGGCCCATAAATCAATGTCCCACTTCTAAAATGGTTTCAAGTATGTAACTGAAAATAGAGGGAGTTCATCTCTTCAGAAAGGATTTTTGATATGTTGACATATTTCGTGTCATTTACAATAATCCTTGGCATTAGTGAAGAGTTAGGGCCACCAAATCCTTGAGAACAAAACATTTTGCGTGGTGGCCTTGCTAACATTGTGATCTCCTACAATTCCCTCACATGCTTCATACAAAATCAGGTTCCATTCATGCTCTATGACACATCTACACAAAATGCCATCATCTCCCAACTTATACCATTGTCCAACAATCAACTAATAATCGACACTGTGAGTAACCGGTTGATGATGTTGGGTTGGAGTATACCCCATAGGATCTTGTCTTGACATGAGAAATTTAATGATATTGTCGAATTGATCAAGAACTAATTCAATGAAGAAGATTTGTGCATCAAGAAGTTCATCATCTAAAATCTAACTAGCTTTGCTAGATTCAATCCTTGAAAGATGATCTGGCTCAACATTATATTTCCCAGGTTTGACAACTACTTCAAGCTCATATTCTTGAAAAATCAACAACACGCGACATATTCTCCCTCCTAAGAATGGATTTGATCAAGGTGGATATTGGTAGCCACCTACCTATTCCGTTGGATTGAAATACAGTTTTCCACCTTGGCAGTTTTTCTACAGTTTTTCAGGTCCCAAACTTTTGAGGCCATTTTGAGGCCCTAAACGACGTTGTTTGGATGTTTGGGGGCCCAGGAGGTATCCAAATGATTTGTCTTGTGCCCATTCGAAATGAATTCTTCTCAGCTAGAACTTTCCAATGAGTTATCATGCACCCAAAACATAGATTGTATGAAAACGTTACACCCTCAAGAAGTTGACGTATCAACTACCCCCATCGGGGCCCGCAAACCTTTTGGTGTTTCATCTTCTAGGGTTAGGGTTTTGGATTTTCTTTATCTTAAAAATACCTTTGGAGCCTCATTGTAAACATCATCTTGTTGCGAATGTGTGTAGCCATCACATCTATTCTCAGAGATAAGCTCCCACCATTCTAGCGAGTTCATTCACTCTGTATTTTTACAGTTTTTGTACATTTCTCTCATTAATAGAAATCATGTATTACTTTATATCTATGTTTCTTGCAATATCTATGTATATTTCCTTATTATATATATTCCTTCATTTTGTTCTCAAAATAATCTGTATCGGGATTGTTGACCAAATACTTGAGTGCATAATGGTCAGTGAAGAATTTAAAAGGGGTCCCCAACAAGTAATGGTGAAACTTCTGCAAGGCATAGACCATGGCGAGGCCCTCATGCTCAATTGTTGTATAATTATTTTTAGCATTGGACAGTTTATGACTAGAAAAGTAGACTCGGTGATCAATATTCATTTTTTATCTATGCAATAACTACTCCCAACCTAATGGATGAAGCATCGACATTAACATGAAAGAGCTTAGACCAACTTGGAAAAACCATAATCAACGTAGTGACTAGTTTCTACTTTAGAGTTTCTAGGGATTCCTGACATTCCTATGTCGAAAAGTACTTGGTATCTTTGCGTAGTAGTTTCTCCAAGGGGGATGAAATCTTTTCATAGTTCTCAATGAACCATCGGTAATATCTAGTATGACCCAATGTGGTGTGCATCTTGTGAATTGAAGTGGGTGCCACCATCTCTAGTATATCATCAATGTTTGCTTGGTCGACTAAACATCCATCCTTACAAACTACATTCCCCAACAACATTCGAAAAGGCATATAGAATATGCACTTCTTAAAATTTAGTGAAATCTGAAGCTGGCGTCATCCATCTAGCATCAAACGAAGGGCTTGCATGTGCTCTTTTAACAAACTTAACATTGTCCATTCATACAAATAAACTTCAAGGAATTTGTTGATAAATTTCTTGAAGGCTATGACCATGATCCTAAAAACAATTATGGGTGCATTTTTCATTCCAAATGGCATAACGGTATAAGCAAAGGAAATTCATTCCATTAAAAAGGTGGTATTTTCTTGATCTTATTCCATGATCCAAACCTGATGATATCCTGAAAATCCATCAGTAAAAGAGTAGTCCTCTTGTCCTCCAACATTCTATAGAACCTCATCGATGAAATAAGTAGGGAACATATCGTGCACATAGGCTACATTAAGGCTCCATAGGTCTACACATACTCAAATGTCACTTTTTTCCTTTGGATGCACCACCATGGGAGTAATCCAATCCGACTTTTCCATTGGAATAATGATTCCAGCATCCAACATCTAATTGAACTCCTTGTGCACCTTTTCTTTATATTTGGGATTCGATCGATAAGGCCTCTTTTTGACTGGATGGGTGTCTAGATTGATTTGAATTTTTAGAGCCCCCAAGGACCCTACAATTCCCTTCATTTCTGATAAGCTTTGGGGGAACAAGTCCTCATATTATTTGAGTAGATCGATGACCTAAGTGATAATTCCCTTGTCCCAATACTCTCCAATAAAAACCATTTTGGGATCTTCCTCAGTGTCGATATTAGGTTTCTTTGTCTTAATCAGACGACCATAGTCCAGTGGAGCCATCTCCTCCACTTTTCCTTTCAACACATGATCACCCTCATATTATTTGATCTGTATGCCTCTCAGGTCATCGTCATCAATATCATCAACTTCAACTTTCCAACAATGGACGAGCTCTTTCAGTTTTTCCACTGGATGATGATCCAATAATAACACCTTTGGTGCGGCATCCTTCGATTGATAGTGAAATATAAATTTTTTAATTTGTAGGAGTGCATTCCTTCAAGTGGGATCTCTCGTTATGAAGTAGAATGTTGAGAAAAACTATGCATTTACATGAACCCAGTCTACCATTTGACTCCTAAGCTCATCCCAAATATACCATCTCCTTGGAACCATATCCATGTTATGAAGAAATCGATGGACTAATTGGGTGCAAGGAATATTCTTGGTAGTTTAGTACCTTTTTTAGTGGTGAATGTTCTCTTGAGGATATTTAGTTATGTTGGGCCCCAACAACTCCATTCTTTATTTTTGATCAAAATCTAGGGTCCCTTGAAATTTTACTTGGATTTTTCATTTTTTTTCCTTTGACTTGATTGGATTGGTATTGGTTTGATTTGTTTTGAGGTTGGTTTGAGTTTATATTCTTTTCTTTTGTTTGGTTTGAATTTCATGAAATTCAAATGCCATTTCATTTTTCTGTCTACATATTTTTTATGTTGATGGACGAGCTTCATAATTTGGGAGTTTGTTATTACCTCTTCCTTATTGAATTTATTTGCTATGAGAATGGTTAGGTTGAAGACATGGATTAATAACAATGATTTTACATGAAGAAAGTTTATTGTGACACATATTTTCTATGACATTTGTTCACATTTGATCAAATTTGCAGGAGGGAGAGACGAACATAGAAATCTTAATTTAAACGAAAACATTGATTTTTATCAATTGTTTACTTTCATTTAAATTATGATTATGTTTTTGTATTTTGCTCATTAGCAATCATTTTCACAAAATCATTTGGTAGGTTGAATTAATTAAATTATTTTGTCAGTTTGCATCTCATTTCAAAAAAAAATAAAAATTACCTATCATTTGTTTGATTTTGTGAAAACCAAAAATTAATATTTTTCTCCTCTCCATCAACTTGAAGCTTCTATAATTTTAAGATCATATTTGAAAGGAAAATATAAACAATATTTGTTTAGAAGTTATAGTTAGTTTAAATTCATTTTAATTTTATTGTTCTAGATTTTGTTTTATTCACAATTTTTAGGTTATTAATTTGGTTTCTTTTTTTTCACACGTTTCTATTATCAGTTATTTGGTATGGATCTGATCATGGCTTTATTTTATTATCTAAATACGTTCAAGATAATTGATCCCAAAAAAATATTGGATTGCTTCAAATAATTTATGAGCAACAACATATAAGATTTGGAAATGCGTTCAAGAACAAACAGACGATTTTGCAGGACTGATTGTAGCCAAACCGTGAGGAATCTGAAGAAACGATTGAAAACCCATCTCTAGAATGGACCCATTTAGCTTTATTGTGATCTTTTTCCCAAACGAATGCATGATTTGAGAGATATTGTTGTCTCTTTATGAGGAAAATTTCAGGTGGCGGAAATTATTAGTGACGCCCAGACTGTTCATTCATTGCATAAATATATGAGAAAGTTCAAAGCCCAAGGATCGAAGAAATTCAGAGGAGGATTTTGATCCTTTATTTTTGGTATATTATTTATTTTGTAACTTTTTCTTTTCAAATGGAGTAACATACGGTTTTTTTGGATCACAGAATGTACATATAATTTTGGAAGTGATATGGAAAAGCAATTTGTTGTTGGCTTTAGACATGTATAAAATGTACAATGTTTGTTTCATTGTATTATCCTATAATTTCTATGTTATGAAATGTTACTTGTGTTGATTTAGCTTTAGTCTTTTATTCACATGATATTTCATATCTTTGATTATCTAAATGTTGTCCATTATCTGTTGGTCTAGTTTGTACCTGTGATGGATCAACTATTTAGGTATTTTTGAGTTTACTTTTGATATTAAATGGTTGATAACATCACTGTCTAGGATTGAAATTTCTTTCATCCTCAACTATTGATTATCTTGAGGTCACATAATATATAATTATTTATCTTTCTGCTATTATAAATTCACTCCAAAATATGAAACACTTCCTTGAATTTCTTCAGGAAGTATTATGATTGTTTCGGTCATAGGTTTCCACTAAATACAGGACAAGCAGGAGCTCACACAATGCAGAGAGATGAATTTAGTTTATTATTGTTGACCAGTTAGAGGTTAGTAGATGTATTGTTACTTAAGTTGTTTATATATATATATATATATATATATATGAGTGAATACTGATAACATTATTTAGATGTTAATTGGCTTTGACTATTTTTGTTATATCTTCACAATCGTATCATTATTTGTTTATTGGTTTGATATTTAGATCATTAGAATAAATTTGTTTTTACTTTATCTAGTTCAAGAAATATTATCTCAAATTATCACTTTCGCAAGATTTTATTTAAACCTTGTAAATTGTACATAATCATTGTACATTAACACTATTTAGCTCAATATTTTGTAATTAGTGTGTCGATTGTTAGAATCTTATTGTTAGTTAGTTTATTTCTTTTCATTTTTTTTAGAACCCTAGGTGGCTAACGGAGCCATAAAACCCGTCAAGTTAGATCATACCAAATTGCTTGGGTTAAATAGACAACCCCGGTCTGGATCTATCTTTCTCATTGACAGTGTGTCATAAAAGTTCGTAAAAAAATGGCGCTAGAAGGAGGGCCAAGGTAAATTTAATGATTAAATGTTTCACCCCTCACCCTGTCATAATTCTAGGCTTATAAATTATTCTTTTGTGTCATCTTATAATGCGCTAGAAGGAAGGTTAGATGACAAGCTAACTATTTGGAGTCAATTTCTTCAATTTCTTAATTTTTCATGGCTTCGGCCCAAATCACTGTGTTGGAACATGATTTCAATGTCTCATTACTAGTTATTCCCAACAAGATAGTTCATCTCTTTTTAGAACTCACCTTTGATGGTGAAGGGAACACATCTGCAGTAGACCATATTTCTAATTTTTTTATAAGTGCCTAAATAATAAGATCATTGAGCTCAATCTCATATGTAGATTGTTCATTCTCACCTTCTGAGGTCGAGTTAAATATTGGTTTGAATCTTTTCCGGCTAATTCAATTCATTCTTTGTCTGAGTTTGTAATTGAGTTTTTATCGTATTTTAACAATTATGATTATGATGAAATAAGTGAAGAATTAAGTTGCTTAAGGAAATAAAATGATGAATCATTCAATGATTTTACAATTAGGTTCATACATGTTTGTACTAGATTCCCTTTGAAAGAAATACCTCTTATTGATGAATGGTTTCAATATCTTGTTTCTCTCTCAGAAAAGAAAGATCAATTAATTGTTAACCA
Source organism: Picea engelmannii (assembly GCA_009831015.1). NCBI lineage: Eukaryota > Viridiplantae > Streptophyta > Pinopsida > Pinales > Pinaceae > Picea > Picea engelmannii. The sequence continues at coordinate 9,251 of WSFP011415292.1, read as the reverse complement.
ATCTGAATTGAGCACTAATACTCAATATCAAGATGGTTTAAAAGTTCATGATGATCTTGAAGTCATTAAATCACGACATTTTTTGTCAACTTCTTTCATTTTGGCAGATCAGAAGTAGCATGACATTTTATAATATACAATTATGGCTTCTGATATTTCTTTGCCAACAATGTATTTTTCTATTGAGGAAGGAACATTGAATTCAAAAGGAGACCATGGTCAAACTCTCCAAGATATTACAATTGTTTCTGAAGTAAAAGAGATGGAATGTGAATTTGGTAATCTTGTTGTCAGTAAAACTTCACCTCACTCATATGAACAGGTTCAAGATCAATTAGTGGGAGATGACAACATTGGTCAAAATAGTAATGAATCATCTAATTCTGGTAATTTTCTCTCACATTCACCCTTTTATGATGAACCAAATTGTCTCTTAGAAACTGTCTCATACTCTTTAAAAGAGCATACAACAGAGGTTGATCAGTTTATACAAGGAGAGGGAACTAAACCACAATTTGAAACACATATTCCGATCATTTCAAGAGATGCATTTTGTGTCCTCAACTCTTATACATATTATTCATTGTATCCTGATATTTTTGATCATTATGTTATGCAATCATGTGTTCTAGATCACTTTGGAATGAATTATGCACTATATAATCAGGTACAAATTAATAGAGATTACCGAATAGAAGATAAAGAGGAAAATAATTCTTCCCATGAACATATTAGTTTTTATTCTCATCAATTATTCATGGGTAAATCAAGAAATGATTTGAAAGAGTCTCAAATTGCATCTTCCATTGATTCATCTCAATTTGTGTTTAAAGAAGGATCTAAATTTTTCCATGATCAATTATTTGAGGTTGAAAAGTATAATCAACCAAATACTATTACCAATGATGATTATTAAAAAATGTTCGTTGTTCCATTTAGCTCACCTCAAATAGTTAATCTTGAATTATTCAATCTTAATGGAAAGTTTCAAGAGAATGGGACACTTTGTTTCCTATCGAAAATCATGATAAATTCTCGCAATCTTGATCCGACCTTTTTAAAATATTATTTCCATGATAATCTAATACTTTATTCTCATCAAGAATATTTGTCGTATTTGAATTCTTTCAAACAATCCCATGTTAGTAATTGCATGTATTATGATAGGATTGCAAATTGATTGGAGTATTCATATCTCGAAAAGTTTCCATGGAATGGTAAGATTATCTTCACCTTATTTGGAGATCAAGGAGGTAACTTTGACATACTTATTTTATATCCTTCAGATGGAGAAAATATCGAACAAAAGGAAAATTGTCAGGAGGTTTTTTACACATTATTTTCATCATCCCTTATGACCGTTAATGATGTAAACCTATATGTTTCCTTTAGAGGGGTCAGTGGCATGAATTCCTAAAGAAATAAGGGAGAAGGACTTTTCCTGAGAGAATAAGTTGTATTTTCGTTTGTAAAAACCCTATTAAATAGGATTTCCGCAGGCTGCACTATAGCTAGGGTGTAGAAATGCCTGGTTTTCGTAGGCTGCATTATAGCTTGGGTGAGGAAATTCCTAGTTTCTGTAGGCTGCACTATAGCTAGGGTGAGGAAATTCCTGATTTCTGAAGGCTGCACTATAGCTAGGATGCAGAGTTTCCACAGGTTGCTCTATAGCTAGGGTGTGGCGGCCTTTGTATGTGGGAAAAACGAGCATCTTATCGATGCTTCTAGAAGGAAAAGATTCTATGGTGAGGTGGCCTCCGAACGGTTTGGATCTTACTCTCTTTCATGATTTAGTGGGATCATCCTAACCTCTTCACCTTATCCTCTTCAACTTATAAAAGGAGAGGAGCTCTCATGGAGAAATTTAGCTTGATCTTGATTGGGTTGGAAAATTCTTAAGCATTTGAGATTAGAAATTTGGCTTGAGATTGTTAGCTTTGTTAGAGTGGTTTTGAGCTTTTCTCTGTCAAGATAGATTGTGAGTAGCTATCAGATCCATGGTCTGAGAATCCTTGGAGAAATAAGTGTGTGGGAAGAAAGAAATTATTGGAAGGAACCTTATGACATCAAGGCATCCGATTGTAATCTCTCTTCCTATTATTTAATATAATACTGTGGCATGCTTCTTTCCCATAGAGTTATCTTTATTTTATTGCATAATTCCTTGATCATATGCATAGGTTGTCATTAAATATAATTATACTAATTTCACTTTGGTTGGTTTGTGTCCCACTGCAGGATCAGTATCACAAGAGCATTGGAGTGAAACAGGAACAACAAAGACATAAGGAAGTGACACTTAAAGTTATTCCTCTCATCTTTTGTTCGGTAGTAAATTCAATGATTAGAGCCTAGAGAAAGAACCATGTTTTGTCTTGTTTTTTTCTAGATCTACATTGATCTAGGGGGATTGATTCGTGTTCGCACTTAATGATTAGCCCGATAACAAAATTGGCGACTCCACTGGGGAACAAATTATTTTCCAAGTTTGTCTTTCTTTCTTGCTTTGATTGCTTGGATTCTATTTTCTGAGTCACTGGGAGATCCATCCTGAACCCGTGACTGATTAAACCACACTGGAAAAACCTTCTTATTTTTTTATTTTTTCTTTTTTACTTTGATTTCTGCATCCTGCTTTCAGGGATAGTGCGACGGCTTAGGATTTCCGCACCCTACCTTTTTATACCAGTGCAAAAATTCTGCACCCTACCCATATCTGGCCTACGGAAATCAGGGATTTCCACACTGTGTTAGTCTACAACCTGTGGAAATTGTGAAAAGTTTGATTTTTGATGGTTTTTTCCTTACCCAGACCTTGGATTTGGTTTTGGGGTAAATTTTTGGGTTTGATTATGATCTGTTTACAGTCTTCTTGATAGATTTGAAACTGACTTTATCCATATTTTCTTTGTTTTCTTTTGAAATATTTGATCTCTTGCTTCAAGTGTCTTTCTGTTACAAAGCATTGTTTTTTCTTTAGAATTGTTTAGTGAAAGAACTTCTTTTTCTTCTATTTGAATAATTCGTGTTAAAAGAGAAAATTTGTTTGGGTTGTTTTGTTTTATATAGATCTATTATTTCTTTTATCTATATTTAAAACAAAAGTTTTAATTTCTTGATTTACATTAGATTGGGGGCATCCTTTCGTTCGATTTCTTGAAGATAATGATATTTATGAGTTTAATATATTTTGGGACATTGTGCATATGGGAATGATAAATGTTTTATCCTTATTGTAGTATAGATTTCATCGAAATGAAAAGATTGCATATTCATCTCTTTGCATAACTTTTGAGTCAGTCAAAACACCATATTGTCCACACCATTTTCCTCTTGAGTAACAACAACCATAAAATAAAGCGGTTATAAAAATTGATTAAACATTTTTATATTTTTTGGTAGAAAACCTACATTAGATTAGTTGTAGGGCTTTCAAACAGGTGTGAAAGATAACTTTCCAAAGCTGCAAACAAACATAGAATCTTGAGTTAGGGAGCGGTAAATCCACTTATTACATTTTTTCCTAGGAAGCCCTTCTCACACAAGGGTCAAACCTGAGGTTGCATTGAGACTGGCAGAGTTACTCACTCTGCTTTGTTGGTATTGGTGTAGACATTGCGCGTATTACGAGGGTCTCTTGAAAGGTATACCCACAATGATGAGTGGAATCCTTTCGAGTTGATTTCAGGTTTAGATACCTTGCCCTTGCGTGTGGATGAGACTGTTGATTGTTTCCCCAGGCATCACTGTAGTAGTTGGTAACCTTAGTGACCTATCTCTTTAGGGTCCTTACACAAGGTGACTATGGAGGGGAAAGTCTTCATGGTACCTAGAAACGACGTTGGCCAAACTCACTTGGGATCCTTAGAGGGTGTACCCAAGATTATGTGTGGGAGCTTGCACCAGGGTGTAAGTCTGTTAAGAAGTTCATCAACGTAACTTTTCCACCCGCTCTATCTGAACCCCTTCTTAATTTTTTCCCGTGACGTTGGATTTCATCACCAACTAGTGTGCTCATTGTGAGAAGATTTTGTTTTTTTTCTTGCTTCTTAGACTTTTAGCGTGTGTTGTTTGTGTTCCCTAGAAGAATCTAGGTTGGATATTTGTTTTAATGGCGTCAGTTCTTGAAATGACCAATGAAGGAACCCCTGCTCCAGGGGAACCTTTTTTTTTCCCTTCTTATGGAAACATTGGTCCTTCTCACATCGCTACTTTGAGCCTTCTAGGTCTCACAATTGGATTACCAGTATGGTTTTTTTCCACTCAAGTAATCTCGATTGCAGTTAGTGCTTCAATTGTAAGCACTTCCCCCCAAGAACATCAACCTCATGTTAATCCTTCACCTTCTTCACTTGCAAGGTCTTCTTCCACTTCACATTCTTCACCGAGTGAAAGCTCTAAAGATAGTAACTCGGTGGATAAGAAGAAGAAGAAATGGAAGATTAAGAAGAAGAAAAATAAACAAGGGTATAAACTTCCAACCACTGGCATACATGTTGGAAAACAACCAGTTACTGTTAATCGTGTTGGGAGTGTTGATGATCCCAAGATCACCCAAACAACCTATAAGCCCAAGTACCCTTGTAGGATTTGTAAGGGTAGCCATCTTCTTAAGGATTTCCCTAGTCTATCCAAGGTTATAAAATCATGGTCTACGCACCCTTGCCAACCCATGTCATCAACCTCTGAACAACATGCTAATGACCTCCCATCAACTTGTCACGATACAGTTGGGAAAAATAAAAGTAGAGTCAATTTACCGTGTATGTTATGCAAAGGGAGTCATCTAACTCACCTTTTCCCTCGTATGGACGAAGCCTCGAAATTACTGGAATATATAACTGGTTCCCAGCCTCAACTTCCAGCTGCTTATCGCAAGATTACTCTCGAACTAGCTATAGTTGATGGACTGATCAATCCGGCCCCTTCGTCGGTCAATCTAGTTGATCATGTAGTCAACCTGGTCACATCCTTAGTCAAACCAGTTGACCAAGTGGTTGATCCGATCCCATTCTCAATTGATCCCACTCTCCCATTATAGAGTGAAACCATAATGGTTGATCTGATCCCGTCCTCAGTCAATCCCACTCTGCTGCGAGAGAGTGAAACCCAAGAGGTCGATCTGTTTCCACCCGTCGACCCCATTCTCCCCTTGGAGAATGCAACCCAAGTGGTTGATCTGATCTTGTCATCGACAGATCCTACTCTCTCGCTCAAGAGTAAACCTGATACTACCCACGTTTCAATTCTTCCATCCTCTAGACTTCATGTTGAAATTGAGCCACAAACCTCTTAAGCTAGGGGCGAAGTACCAACCATCCCTGTGTTATGTGTTGGGGAATCCCAGCATAGTTTTCCATGGTTCACGCTTGTGTAAAAATGAAACCACCTACCTCAAGCATAGTTTCCTCTGGTTCGAGCTTGTGTAAAAATGAAACCAGGACCAAGCATAGTTTTGTTTAGTTTTTAAGCTTGTGTAAAAAATAAAATCTATCCCAAACATAGTTTTGTTTTGTTCTAAAGCTTGTGTAAAAATGAAAACAATCACAATCTTAGTCTTTTTTCTTTCTCATGCTCGTAAATACATGAGAATTAGTTATCGAGCTTAGTCTTTGTTCTTTCTCGTAATCGTAAATCGATGAGAATGTAACTGAGTAAACTTTTATCACTTTTTTGGGCTCATAAAGGTTATATAAAAAAGGAACCCCCTGGAGTTCCCTTTAAGCTCTTTTCAGACTCTCTAAACATGAAAAGATTGTCGAGCGAGCTTGTTCTTTTCATGCTCATTAAAGTATTATAAAACACGTATGTTGAGCGATAGTTTATCTTTTTTCTGTCTCATCAGACTAATTTACGAAAAACGAACCAAGAGAGTTCTCTTTAAGTGTTTTTCAGACTCTCTAAACATGAAAAACCCCTGAGTTTTCTTTCTTTGAACTCATTAAACAAACATCGAAAGGCCCATATGGGACTGAACCACTCCTTCCTAGGGTTTGTTATACATACTCTGAGGGACTTGTCTGAAGGATGAGATCACATTACAAGCATATGTTATCCTCCTCAAACTTGTGTAAAAATAAAGAGGTACTCACAAGAAATGGTGGGGGAAAAATTGGGAAAGAAATGTGTCTAAACTTGTATTCTATGGAAGAGTCAACTTTGAACATGACACCCTTTCACTTGCTTTGTGTCTATGTTGGAAATATGCTTGTCTCTTGATCATACTCCTTTATAATATTACAAATTGGTCTATGATCCCTTTTGTTGAGTCAGTTTTTCCAAGACAGTGGTCGTGTCGTCAATATGTTCAAAGAGAAGTTCAACCCATAAAAGCCTTCTATTGCATCGGCCATTTTTGTAGTCCTTAAGCCTTATATTGCATCGACCATCCATGATTTAGTACTAAATCACTTGTTACTTTGATCTACATCAAATATTTTTACCCGTTTCATGTCATTGATGGGGGATACATTAAGGCCCTCCTGTGACGTGTCTTTTTCTGTCGATTTCAAATCATTATCCAGGAATTAGACTTTGAAACTAATTGGTGCCTTGGAGCTTGCATGCCTCAATGGTAGGTTTCCTCACTTTCAACAGTGGGTTTTCATTATTAACCCCTAATCGGGAGATTCCACCGAGTGTTCGACCTCATCTCATTGATTCACATTCGTTGGATTGTACTAGAGTACCTTGGGAGTCATTGTCATTAATGATGATTTCCCTCACACTTGTTAACAGTATTCACTAATGACCGATAATCAAGTGGTTTCTACCATTTTCAACTTTAGCACATGTATTTGCATGGTTAGATTCATACTATAGAGTGGTGGAGATGAAGACCTTGAATCTTTTCTCACAGATTCAGGTCGCATTGGAGTATATTCAATTTGTACTATTCCATAGATCCACATTGTATGTCTTGTGGCTGTGTTCAAATTTGAGTCTTTAACACATAGATCCATAGTGTATTTTTGGTGGCTATGTTCAGATTTGAGTCATATTGGCATGGATCCACAGTGTATGTTTGGTGGCCATGACCTTTATTACTTGACATGGATCTTTTCATGTTGGAATTTATGCTTTGAGTCACTTGTATTATGAGTATGGGAATGCCTACCTCAATGATGACATATTATTGTATTGTATTTTCTTGTTTGTTAGAAGGTTTCCGACCAACTGTTCCTTGTTCCCTACACACACTCGACAAATTATTTTAGCTATCACTCTGTTCTAACTTCATACTTTGGGGGGATCTCTGTTACACACTATTTTCGTCATCCCTTATGATCGTTAATGATGTAAACCTATATGTTTCCTTCAGAGGGGTCAGTGGCCTGAATTCCCAAAGAAAGAAGGGAGAAGGACTTTTCCTGAGAGAAGAAGTTGTATTTTCCTTAGTAAAAACCCTATTAAATAGGATTTATGTAGGTTGTGCTATAGCTAGGGTGCGGAAATGCCTAGTTTCTGCAGGATGCACTATAGCTAGGGTGAGGAAATTCCTAGTTTTTGTAGGCTGCACTATAGCTAGGGTGAGGAAATTCCTGATTTCCATAGGCTGCACTATAGCTAGGTTGTGGAGTTTCCACAGGTTGCTCTATAGCTAGGGTGTGACGGCCTTTGTACGTGGGAAAAACAAGCATCTTCTCGATGCTTATAGAAGGATAAGATTCTATGGTGAGGTGGACTCTAAATGGTTTGGATCTTACTTGATTTCATGATTTAGTGGGATCATCCTAACCTCCTCACCTTAACTCTTCAACTTATAAAAGGACAAGAGCTCTCATGGAGACAGTTAGCTTGAGCTTGATTGGGTTGGAAAATTCTTAAGCATTTGATATTAGAAATTTGGCTTGAGATTGTTATCTTCGATAGAGTTTCTTTGAGCTTTGCTTTGTCAAGATAGATTGTGACTAGCTATCATATCCATGGTCTCAGAATCCTTGGAGCAAGAAGTGTCTAGGAAGAAAGGAGTTGTTGGAAGGAACCTTACGACATCAAGGCATCTGGTTGTAATCTATCTTCTTATTATTTAATATAATACAATAGCATGCTTCTTTCCCATAGAATTATCTTTATTTTATTGCATAATTCCTTGATCATATGCATAGGTTGTCATTGAATATACTTCTATTGCTTTCACTTTGGTTGGTCTTTGTCTCACTGCAGGTTCAGTATCACAAGAGCACCGAAGATAAACAATAACAACAAATACATAAGGAAGTGACACTTAAAGTTATGCCTCTCATCTTTTGTTTGGTAGTAAATTCGATGATTAGAGCCTAGGGAAAGAACCATGTTCTATCTTGTTTTGTTCTAGATCTAGGTCGATATAGGGGGATTGATTCGTGTTTGCACTTAACGATTATCTTGATAACAAGGATGGGGCACTTTGGTCTAGGGCGATGGTTATGTTAGGTCCCCATAACTCTCACAAGCTTCACAATCTCATTTTTTCATTTTTTTGTGACCCATATAATGACAAAATTGTAGAATGGCTAGAGGATTCATACAGAAAGAATGTTCAAGGGAATGCTAAGGTCATGCTTTCTTTGTTTTTAAATGATTATGATAAAGGTAAGTATGATTTATTTTTGTCATATTTCGATATACTACCATTCTTGTTACTAATATTCGATTTTGTTTTCATTGCAGGATTTGAGTTGCTCCGATGGCTACATTGGAAGCATGACTTCACTCAGTATTTTGAATTGTTTAGTAGTTAGAATAGGTTTAGGAGTAGGCTTCCTTTAGTTTTATTTATCAATGTTTCTTTTTGTAATAATGCATTTATGAACACAAGTGGGTACACCAAGAGAACCATAATATGAATGTTGTTAGGAAAGTCCACTTTAATCCTTTTCTCTACTTTTTTGTTGAATATTTATTTTCAAAAACACATTATCATCATGGAAATTTTAAAATGGAAAGTAAAGAGATAAGTAAATTTGAACTATCAATTCTCTTGAATTCAACCCTGACCCAAGGTGCCACGAGTAGGACCGCACTCATCTTAATAAGGATTTTTCTATTTTCTTTTAGTGTCTTTTATTTTTAATAATAATGCTTGGTCAAAGTAACATATTATGCATCACTATTAAGAAAATAACTTGATCACAAATGAGTTTGTATATGATTTAGTTCTTCCTTTATTTTACAGTTAGATGCTAGTAGATCCCAAAGCCCGGGTTTATCTTTGGCCAAAATTGTTTCTGAAAGTATGCTTTTGCTATTTTGATTTTGCTTTTTTTTTT
>WSFP011415291.1:0-23848 GCA_009831015.1 Picea engelmannii | reverse complement strand
AACTCATGGTCCCCGAAATCCTGAAATGAACGTTGAGAAACTCTCACCGCTAACCTCCTCACAGCTCCTCCTAATCCAATGGCCTGCGAGGTTTCGATGCTCCTCCTTGAGGATTCTCCACCATCTATTCGGATCTCTAAATTCTCCTCTTGGATTTATACAGGGTTAAATCATGCACTCCTCCCTTCAATCAGACGGTCTATGGGGATTTCCACCATGGTCCAATGCTCGACGACATTCTTTCTCCTGAGATTTTACTCGACTTTGACTTAGATGATTTTCTAAGTCTGCGAAGACTCAGTCTTTGTTCCTCCCAGGGAATGGGTTCCTGGATCTCGATAACACTTCTGAAGTGTTATCCCTCCTGAGCTTTGTCTGGTTCAGATTCTGACTTCCGCACACTCCTTGCATCTGAGGGAGTTCGATAACTCAGATCGACGACATTTTCTCTTTGGCTTGATGCACACCTTGCAGAGCTCTTAATGAAGAGAAAACAATTCCACATCATTTCTCTCTGGCTCAATGCACACCTTGCAGAGATCCTAACGAAGAGAAAAAATTGAAACTAGGAACAACTCACAGTTCCATTCACTTGTTTAAAAAATAGAAAATAACAGGAAAATACACACAGCCCAAGCACAACACATTTGGATCAATTTTCCATTTTTTTCTATTCATAAGTGCCCACCGACTACCAAATACATACAAAATACAGTAGCTCCAAAAACTGAGATCTTCTTCTCACTCTCAGTTCTCTTACAGATGACTTCTCTATATTAAATCCCTCTCTTCTCTTCCTTCTCTTCCCTCCTTGCCGCTAACTGGGCTTACAAACGTTTTACATAACACCCAATGTTCCTAGGGTTTTCCTACTATTTTCATACTCTAAACCTTATCCTACACTATCTTAGTCTAGTTGTATTCCAAAGCCGAAGTGGAAACTTCTCCTCTACTTACAATTTCAAAAACTTGCTTCCAAGAGAAGAACCCATCACCGGTTCAAACGTGCCTCCGAAGGTGAATTTCGGTGTTGTCTAGAGGCAGATCCCGAAATCGTTTGTGATTGCTCATGTTAAAGTTCCGAAGGAACTCTGACGTGTTGGGTGGTCCCACCTCTCTGCACTTGCCAATGATGCTCCTACATCATACTCCCCTTGACAAAAATTCATGGACTCTTGTCCATGAACTCCTCTACTGACTTTCCCTACTTCTGGATGGCAGCTTCATTTTCCCAACTAGCATCTTCTATTGGGTATCCCTTCCATTTGACCAGATACTCAAAATAAGTCTTCCTCTTGGTCTTCTTGCCAATCCTCTGATCCAAAATCTTCTCCATATGTAGCTTCTCTGCCACAGGCATCTGCTTCTCCCACTGAATCTTTCCTTGATCTTCTGATCCTTCTATGTCATATTTCCTGTAAGGATACAAGTTTGAAACATTGAATATGGGTGAAATTCCCACACCATCCAGCAGCTCGATCTCATAGGCGTTTGCATCAAACATCCTCAAGATTTTACAGGGTCCTATCTTCTTCATCTTCAACTTGTAATATGTTCCCCTAGGGAACCTTTCCTTTCTGATATGTGCCAAAACCTAATCTCCCACTTCAAATTGAAGTTCCCTGTGATGCTTATCAGCTATGTGTTTGTATTCCTGATTAGAACTCTATAATTTTTCTTTGATCGACCATGGAGTCTTTGCATCTCAACAACAAAATCATCTGCTCCAGCGCTTCTGATCTCTCCCTGTTCCAAGTCCCTTAACTCAAACACTCCCCTAGGTTGCATTCCATAGAGTATTTGGAGCGGTCTCCTTCCAGTGCTTCTATTTGGTGAGTTATTGTATGCAAATTTTTCTTGTGGCAAAATCTGATCCGACTGGTTATGATGTTCAATAACCGGACTTCTCAGTAAATAACCCAAACTTCTATTTACCACCTCAATCTGTCCATCTATATGAGGGTGATAAGCTGAGTTGAAGGACAAATATGTCCCCATATTCTTTCACAATGTCCTCCAAAAGTGACCAACAAATTTTGTGTCTCTGTCTGAGACAATGCTCCTAGGTAGGCCGTGAAGTTTCACAACTTCTGTGAAAATCATATTTGCAACATGTGTTGCATCACTGGTATTCTGGCACAGGATGAAATGTGCCATCTTTGAAAACCTATCCACCACCACAAGTATAGAATCAAGTCCCCTTTGTGTTCTTGGCAATCCCAACACGAAATCCATGCTTATTGCATCCCAAGGTCTCTCTGGTACTAGCAATGGTTGATACAATCCAGTGTTTTGTCTTTTCCCCTTTGCATGTTGGCAGATTCTACATCTCTTCACCAACTTTATCACATATGTTCTCATACCTAGCCAATAGTATGAGCTTCTCAACTGTGAAAACATTTTATCATAGCCAAAATGTCCATCCAATCCTCCACTATGCTTCTCCTTCAAAATATTGTCCCTCATTGAGAATCTTGGTATGCACAATTGATTTCCTATGAACAACAATCCTTCTTGAACCATATACTATGTCCACTGACTTCTATCTCTCAGTACAGGGCTTGTACGTGCTTCATAGGCCTCTTTGAAATCTGTATCATCACAATACATATCCTTAAGGTGTTCAAACCCAAGGTCTTCACCTGGAATTCTTGCAGAATTAAACATCTCCTGCTTAATGCATCAACAACCTTGTTAGTATTCCCAGCAATATGTTTTATGACAAAAGTAAAATTTTGCATAAATTCAACCCATTTTGCATGTCTCTGATTTAGTTTTTATTGTCAGGTTATGAATTGTAAAGCTTGGTTATCGTTGTACAAGACAAACTCTTGCAGGATAAGATAATGCCTCCATTTCTTCAATGCTTGAATTATGGCATAGAACTCCTTGTCATATGTGGAGTATTTCCTCTTAGTCTCATTCAAATTCTTGCTAAAATAGACAACAGGTCGATTTTCTTGACTCAGAACTGCTCCTATTGCAACTCCACTTGTGTCACATCTTACCTGAAATGTCTTTTCGAAATTTGGCAAGACCAGAATCGGTCATTCTGTTATCTTCTCCTTCAATATATTGAATCTCTTTTCAGCCTCCTCTGTCCATTTAAAAGAATTGTGCCACTTCTTTACTGTATCCACCATGGGTGCACAAATCCTACTGAAGTCTCTAATGAAATTTCTATAAAAACTTGCTAAACCATGAAAGCTCCTTACCTCAAACATGCTCCTTGGTGACAGCCATTCTCTGATCGTTTTCACCTTTTCTGGATCCATCTTCAGTTCATTCGAAGAGATCATGAAACCCAAATAAATGAGTTATGTATTCATAAAACAAGATTTCTTCAAATTGATTAGCAACTTATCCTACTGTAGCCTTCTCATTACTAGCATTAGGTGTCTCAAATGCTCCTCTTTAGTCCTTCTAAAGACCAGTATATCGTCCAGATATACAACTACGAACTTGCTAATGAAATATTTTAGAATTTTGTTCATTAGCCTCATAAAATTTCTTGGGGAATTCGTTAAGCCAAATGGCATAACTATCCATTCATATAAGCCTTCATTCGTCTTAAAGGTTGTTTTCCATTCATAACCCTGTCTCATCCTGATTTGGTGATATCCACTTTTCAGATCTATCTTACAAATGAAATTTGCTCCACTTAAGCAATCCATTAAGTCATCCATTCTTGGTAAAGGAAATCTGTACCTGATGGTGATCTTGTTGATGGCTCTCGATTCTATACAGATTCTCCATCCTCCAGCTTTCTTTGGGCTTAACACAGTTGGTACTATGCATGGGCTCAAACTTTCCCTGACCAAACCCTTATTCAACAATTCTTGGACTTTGCTCTTCACCTCCTCATTTTCTCGAGGTGTTAATATGTATGCTACCTTGTTTGGCAGGCTTGTTCCTGGTATCAAGTCTATATGATGAATGATACTCCTAATGGGTGGCAATGAGTTTGGCAGCTCATCCACCACTATATCAGCAAAATTATCCAGCAGCTCCTAAACTTCTTCAGGTAGATCATTCACTAATGTACTTGTAAGGATGACTCTGGGCTTCCTCACCACAACAAATTGCATCTCTTCTTCTTCCTTGACTTCTTTCAGGAGTTCATTCCCTCTCATGAGAAGTATGCTTGTGTTGGCTTCCTCTTTCGCTTTCTTCTCCTCCATCGGCAACAACATATGCATTCTACCATTCTTCTCCAATGTATATGTATTCTTTCTTCCATCGTGAATGAAATTTCTATCAAACCTCCATGGTCTTCCCAATAGAATGTGGCATACATCCATGGGAATTACATCACATAGGATTTCATCTTTATATCCTCCTATTTTAATTTCAACCAGGCATTGTTTAGCAATTGTTGCCTGGTGTCCTTTTTGCAGCCATGAGACTTTGTATGGCCTTGGATGTGCAGTTGTCTTCAGCTCCAATTTCTCCACCATCTCCATGGATACTAGGTTGTCAGTACTCCCACTATCAATGATCACCTTGCACACTTTATCCTTAGTCTTGCAAGTTGTCCTGAAGAGACTATTTCTCTGCACTGGCTCTTCAATTTCTGCCTCTGGTTTTAAGAGAACTTTTCTCAACATTGTTAGGACCCTGAAATGTCCCTTTTTCACTACACCTTTTGATCATTCAACCTTCTCATTCCTAAGCTAAATGACTATTATAATGAGCACCAAGACCCTTTTTCCCAAGCTACGAACTATTCATCTTGATTTTATGTTTTCATTTACTTAGCATGTTTGATTGATAACGTTCACATATTTTACCCATGAAATAATTTAACTAATGATCAAAGTGTTAGAACAACCCACTTCAAGAAACTCGTTGCTATCATAGCTATGCACAATTTCTGGAAGCTATTACAGGACTTATGCAATGGATGCCCATCAATCCTGGAAGCTGTTAAAGGACTTCTGCAACAGATTCCCATCAATCCTGGAAGTTGTTACACAACTTCTACGACATAAGCCTAATAATCTCGGAAGTTGTTACAATATATGCCACCAGTCCTGTTGTGATATGACTACTGCAACACTTGTTGATTAGAATGCTGGCTCATGATGTTGATGAAGGAGAATTCAAGATTTTGTATTAATAATATCTAACGAATAGCCTGAGAATCGGAGATTCTCAAGACTGCTATGTTTCTAAACACTGATTGACTCTGACTTTAAATAGCAGAGCTTTTGTAATGTAAAGGGTAGTTAGTCTTTTTGCTTGAACTGAAGAAAGGAGCGATTATTGTACACAGACATCTTTTTGGCAATTGAATGAAGAAATGGATTGAATTTCTTTAGCAGATTGTAACCTATCTTTTGAGTGGATTCAGTGAGAAGGAAAGGGCCCACCTTCCACACCGATTCCCCTCTGTTTCAAATTCTAGATTTAGTCGTTTTCATTGTGAATGGTTTAACTGTTAGATATTTCTGAATATAACTGTTGTTACAGTTTAGTTCCTTCTTGGTAAATGTGCATAAACTTGTATCATGAGAATTAGAAGTCAATTGTTGAACATGGCTGGAGAACTACTTTTCCTTTTTCTACATTAGGTTAAAAGCTTGTTTTGGAGAATTAAAAGTGTGAAGTAGCTTCTTGCAATAAGTAGATTTCCCTTCAGCAATAGTATAAAATTTCTTCCTGCAAAAGTAAATTAGAAAGTTAGATTAAGGTAGGCAATTCATGGTTTTTGTAGATTCATCAGTTTAGATTGCAATTATGATTTTAATTCTGTAGCACTCCAGTTGTATCAACACAATTGTGTTACCAATATTGTTTGTTTGTTTTTGTTAAAAGAACTTCCCTACTGCAATTAGATTAGAGATGCTTTCATAATCTAGCATAGACTGTGCAGAATTAACTTGAAATAACAGACTTCCCTGGGTTGACAATTCATATTGAACACTTTGATTTTCCATTCAATTAGACAATTAAAGTGCCTAACATTTTGGCGCCGTTATCGGGGAAGATAATTGTAGATTTTGGTAAGCACACTAGTTTTTTTTTTTTAGGAATGAAAAGTCTGCATGAATCACCAAACATGAGAACAAACCCCCCAAAATACTAACATTACAGGAACCAGAGGACGTGGAGGAATAAATCCTAACATACTGGGAAGACAGACCATTGCTGATGAGATTATAGCCAGAGCAGATTCTTCTTCAGGATCCATTTTTCACCCTGCCAATCTTCCCAGAGGACATGATCCACAGTTAGCAGAAACACCCCCTCTTGAAACATCATTCTCATCAAGGGCTGAAGCTGAAGTTGTAGCTAAAAGTGAAGATGAAGTTGTAGCTGAAAGCGAAGCTGAAGATTTGTCACCAACAAATCAGCAAGCACCATTGGAGAACATTGAGGATCAAGGCAGTATAGCCTGAAACTGAGAAAACCTAGAAGAAGTTGTTTATCAGATCAACGGTTGGATAGTCACTAAGGAAGAGTGGAATGATGTTCATATTGAGTGGAGGGAGAGAGAACATATGGAGAATAAAGGGGATAATGAAGAAGAGCTCTACCAAGAGAATCCACAAAACAATGAGGATCATGTAAAAAATGAAAACACTATCTCTACCTTGGTTTTTCCTATTTCTGATGTTCCCACATGAGGGATGGCTCCTATGAAAAACATACCTCTCTCGGCTCTCCCAAATTTTCATGGATTATATATTGAAGATCCGGATGAGTTTCTGTTTGAATTTGACATTTTGTGTGGAAGCTATGACTACACTACCACTACACATAATCTTAAACTGTTTCCAGCCACATTAAAAGGAAATGTGTTAAGATGGTTCATGAGCCTTGGAGGGGAAAACATTTCAACATGGATACAAATCAGGCAACTTTTCCTGCACGAATACCAAGACTACTGTCGAATAAGGGAACGCAAAGAGGAGCTATTCAAAATGTCACAGAAGGAGGATGAGACCCTTGAAGACTTTATGGAGTGACTCCAATATAATCTACATCGATCTGGCAATCCGAATGTGAGTAAGGACATTCTGAAAACCATTTTGCTAAAAGGATTTAGAGAATATTTCTTAGATATGATGAATATGATTGGAAAAGGATATATATATAAGGAATCCTATGAGGACAATGTAGACCTCTGCAAAAGATGTTCTTGAGGATCTACAAGGAATAAGCCAGCTACCAAGGATACTACATTTTCAAGGGTACAAAAATCAGCAAATGGGGGAGCAACAAGAGAAGAAATAGGTAATTTGTTAGAAAGTTTCAAAATAGAGATGATTAACTCTTTTTCCTCACAAATGGATACTTTGTAGGTCAAACAGAAACAAGCAGAACCAGAGCAAGTATTATGCATTTTCTGTCCAAAATGAAAGAAGACACATCCACCAAGGGAGTGCCCACTGAACAGTGTCCAGGTATGCCTTATTTGTGAACTATACCATGCCACTGACCAATGTCCTTCTCTACCAGGGGTAAAAGAATCAATGAAAGCAACTAATGAGGAAGAAGAGGCTATCTATCTGATCACACAAAGGAGACAATGGTAGCCAAGAGGTCAAGGTATGAATTTTCAATTCTCTCCTCCAGCATTTAATTATTGGAACAATCAGCTACCATATGGCCAGTTTAATGCCCCCCCTCCAAATAAAATGTCACCATATTATCAGGATCCTAATGCATGGTTACCTATGCCCCAACAACCGAATCACTATGGGCAATGGAACCCATATGGGAGAGGTCCTCAACAACAACTCAGTTATACAAGCCAACACCAACCAAACTTCTTTCAACAACAGTTCCAACCCCCATACCAACAACAACATCTACAATTTCCTCCCAATAACTCATAAAACAATCCTCCCTTATGACCTCAGATGCCTGTGCAACCTAACCCAAACCCAAATAATAAGGCCATTTGGAACATAGACATACTTAATGTGTCAGCCTTATCTATTAATCCTATGCCTTGTGATGAAATACACTTAAGATCAGGGAGAATAGTTGAGCCAATAGTTGAAGATGCTCCATCTTCAGAATCAGATAAGGAATTAGGGGAGAGACCATCTGTTGATACATAAGAAATCGACCAACCCATTCTAGAATCAGCAGACCCACCATTCCCTGAAAGACTAAAAATTACCAAGCCTATGGAATTACCATCTTTCAATCTCCTTGGAGAATTGCAAAATCTGCACATTAATATTCCACTACTATAAGCAATAAGGGATGTCCCTATTTATGCCAAGACTGTGAGGGATCTCTGTATCAAAAAACTTGGACGAAAACCTAAATATCCCCTCACAATGCATGTAGTGGGGGATTTGTATGAGCTAATGCTAGGAAAAACTCCACCTATTAAATATGGCAACCCAAGAAACCCTACCGTTACAGTTAAACTCGAATAGACATCTATTCATCATGTACTAGTTTATTTAGGGGCAGCAATTAACATCATACCAATAGAAACTACACAGTTGTTGCAACTCAGAACAAAAATCCGACCTACTCCTATTATTCTAGAATTAGCTAATCGCTCTACCATCAGACCAGAAGGAGTAATTGATGATTCAGTTATTTCAGTAGACTCATGGGAGTATCCTGCTGATTTTGTCGCGTTGTAGCCCAAATCCAGTCTAGGAGGCCATCCTCTAATTCTAGGACGACCATGGTTAGCCATTGTTGACGCCTTCATAGGTTTTCGATATGGTTCTATGACCATCTCTGATGGTTACGACACAAAAAAAATTACCCTGTATCCTCATGCTACACCCAGTGCATGACCTGAAAACTCTCTATGGATGGACATTGAGGCTGAAAGTGCTTTGCCTGTGCTAACTATAGGAAAGGCCTTGAGTTTCAAGGATGAGACAGAGGATGAATTAATCAACTGTTTTATTTGTGACCCCTCTATTGTTACACAACACATGCACCACCAATTGATCAGAGTCTTTGACCCTATGGCCCAGGAAAAAATGAACTCGGAAATGTTCTCAGAAATTGCTGACAATCAGAGTGATTCCGCTGTAACAACAGTCGCTGTAATAGAAAATGTTGTAATAGCAAATGATGAAACAACAACAATTGACTTATTTCCTAGAGACAGTTCTAAGAGCATCACTGTAGAAATCGAATCTGGAAAAACCCTGAACATCAGTCCCGATCTCTCCAACACTGAAACTCACCAACTGACGAATTTACTGATTGAACATAAAGAAGAATTTGCATGAGATTACATGGATATTAAAGGAATCCCCTCTGATCTATGCACCCACCATATATACATCAAATAATAATTCCAACCCATTTTCCAACCGCAAAGGAGGATGAACCCAAACCTTAAAGAAATTGTTAAAGAAGAACTTCAGAAAATTCTCAATGCCAGATTCATCTATCCTATATCAGACAGTGAGTGGGTATCAACATTAGTTATTGTGCCTAAAAATAATGGTAAGTGGAGAGTGTGTGTGGACTATCGAACCCTGAATAAGGCAATGCAGAAGGATCATTTCCCTCTGCCATTTATTGATCAGGTTTTAGATAACTTAGCAAGAAAAAAATTATTTGTCTTTCCTAGATGGATTCAGTGGCTATAACCAGATACAAATTGCCTGACAAGACCAAGATAAAACCACCTTTACCAGCCCTTGAGGTACACTTTCCTACAAGGTTCTCCCATTTGTCTTGTGTAATGCACTAGGCACCTTCTAGAGAGTTGTGATTGGTATTTTCTCTGATATGGTGAATGATTGTATGGAAATATTCATGGATGACTTTACAACTTATGGGACTAATTTCAAAGATGCTTTTCCTAATATGGAAAAAGAGCTCAAAATATGTAAACAATATCATCTTTCTTTAAGTACAAAAAAGTGCCATATGATGATGCGCGAAGGGGTAGCGCTGGGACACTTCATCTCTTATGCAGGGATTCAGGTAGATCCAACCAAAATCCAGGTAATTTTGGACATTCCAACTCCATCAACTCAGAAAGAGGTAAGAAGTTTTTTAGGACATGTTGGGTATTACAGGAGATTCATAAAAAAAATCTCTAAACTTGCCTCTCCATTGTTTTTCTTACTAACAAAAGATGTTAACTTTCATTGGATTGATGACTGTGAATTGTCTTTTGCAGATCTTAAACAGAGATTGTCTACAGCTCCCATCTTGAGAGGGCCCAATTGGGCTCTACCTTTTCACATTTATTCAGATTCCTCAGACACTGCAATTGGTGTAGTACTAGGGCAACAAGAAGACAAAGAACCCTACACTATCTACTATATCAGCAAGAACATGGCTCCAGCTGAGTTAAATTACACAGTTACTAAAAGAGAATTCTTGGAAGTAGTATATGCAATCAATAAATTCAGCTATTATGTAACTGGTTACCCAACTTTTATTCATACTGATCATACAACCATAAAATATCTAATGAATAAACCTATTACTAATGCCCGAGTGACAAGATGATTGTTACTACTACAAGAATTTGACATCACTATAGTGGATAGACCAAGAAAAGAAAATGTGGTTGTTGATTTTCTCTCTAGATTACATATAAATGATGATAATTCACCTGTAGATGATTCCTTTGTTGATGAACATTTTTTTGCAGTATCCGCTCACTCACCTTGGTATGCAGACATTGTTAATTATTTGGTTGCAGGGAAGGTACCTCCCCAACTATCTCCTAGGGAAAGAAGGAAAATTATTCAAAAGAGTGTCAAGTACAATTGGATAGGAGGATACCTCTTCTACACAGGCCTGGACTGAGAAATCAGGAGATGTGTGAGGGATGATGAGGTTTATGATCTGTTGAACGCTTGCCATGATGGCCCTTGTGGGGGTCATTTTGCTGCAAAAATGACTAGGCATAAAATTTTAAGGATGGGCTATTATTGGCCCAACATATTTCAAGATGCCAAGAATTATGTCCAAGCTTGTGACAGTTGCCAATGTATGGGTTAGCCGAATCATAGGGATGAGATGCCACTCCATCCTCAGGTAGTATTAGAGCCTTTTGAGAGATGGGCCATGGATTTTGTAGGACCCATTCACCCACCTTCCAATCAGAAAGTCTATATATTGGTCTGTATAGATTACATGACCAAGTGGGTGGAGGCAAAAGAACTTATAAGAGCGTCAGAAGAGGTTGTCTTAGAATTCTTGTTTGAAAATATATTTGTTAGGTTTGGCGTTCCCAGAGAACTAGTCATTGATGGAGGACCCCCTTTCACATCACATAAATTTGAATCTCTACTCAGTAAATATCATATTTTACATAGAATATATTCTCCATACCATCCACAAGGAAATGGCCAAGTGGAAAGCACCAACAAAGTTATTGAAGCCATTCTTACTAAAATAGTGAGAGAAAATCATGGGGACTAGTATGACAGACTGCATGAAGCTCTATGGGCTTACCAAACTACTTGGAGGAGCACAACTGGTTTTTCTCCTTATGAGCTGGTGTATGGAAAAAGCCATGTTTTTCCCATTAAATTTGAAATCAAAACCTTAAGAACTGCATCAACAATCAACCTCGACTTGACTATGGCACATAAATCCAGACTGCAGCAGCTCAATGAGCTTGATGAAAAGCGTTTGGACGCCATCCATCAAACCACATTGATTCAACAACAAATAACAAAATGGCATGACTGAATCATTAAGAAAAAATTATTCCAGAAAGGAGATTGGGCTCTGTTGTATGATTCACGCTTTAAGGAATCTCAAGGTAAGCTGTGTACACGATGGCTAGGGCCTTACGAGGTAGACATGGTCTTTCCCAATGGGATAGTATAGTTGATTACTATTGATGGATCCAATATACACTTACATGCAAATGGTCATCGCCTGTGTCTGTATCAGCATCCATTATCCAAGGCAGAATTCAAAACTAGCTATACAACTAATACAGATTATCAAATCTTAAACGGAAAGGATCTTTCTCCTTCCCCTTATGAACTTTAGGACTTCTTTTTCTCAGACTTTGTATATAAATAATCTCAGCAAAATTTGCATTTCTCTATTTTTAGTTGAAATTTTTCTATTTTCTTTACTATGTTAATAAAGCCTTGGAAGGTATCAGGCAATTATGTGTGTGCAAATAAATTGATGAACAAAAGGAAATGATGAGTTAATGGAAGTTGAAAAACCTCCTAGAATCAAAGTAAGGTAGCATTTGGCCGATTTCAATGCTGTTACACCTTTTCCGATGAATTGGCCGATTTCAATGTTGTTACACCTTTTCCCAATAAATTGGTCGATTTCAATGTTGTTACACCTTTTCTCGATAAATTGGCTGATTTCAATGTTGTTACACCTTCTTCCGATAAATTGGCTGATTTCAATGTTGTTCCACCTTTTTCCGATAAATCAGTCGATCTCAACGCTGCTACACCTACCTCCGACATTTTTGAAAAAGAACCTGCTGATACACTAATTACTGTTGTTCTTTCTTACCACTTCACTCTTTCTTTTTGCCTATGCTGCGGCTCTAGCCCTCCAATCTTTCATGCAATAGCACCACTGATTAGACAATACTGATCCTTTATATCTAAAAGTGATGCTTCATTATGACATGACTTCACATTCGGCGATATCCATTTGGCTCACTACAGTAAGGACTACGACTCTGCACAAGCTGTCATTTCTCTCACAATCCTTCATCATGTTAGCTATTACGCGTCATTCCGACAACGGTTGGATTGTGTTGTTACTCCGATAGGTCATTATGTGCAGTAAGATTTGAGGTACGTGATTAATCCTACGTGTTAAAGTAATGAAGATATAAAAGCACGATTTCCTATTTACTAATTGGTTACACCTAGAGCCAATCCGCTTAGTTGGGGGGGGGGACGTAAATCTAGCCATTCATTCCAAAGTTTATACATACCTCCACCACCTTTCCACCCACACTTCTTTTAACTAATACACTGTATTCTCTCTGCAAACCATGTTCGAGCCTATTGTGTCTCTGATTTAGGTGATAGTTTCTCCTTCGACATGCCTGTGACTCTCAAGAAACATCATGGGAGGATCAATTGTGAGACATGAACCCGCAACTCTGGACAGTTTGCTACTACACCCAAAGGCCTACCAAATATTTCTTTAGGTCGTCTGGATATCGTATTTTAAGAAGTTGAAAGAGTTTAGTGAGGAGGAGGTATTGGAGTTTAGTCAAAATCTTACTGAAGGGTATTCAATGGTGAATGGGGCAAGGATTCCAGTAACAGAGGCAAGAATTGTTGCTGTAACAGGGTTTCCAAGAATGGGAGACCGATGGTTTAATAGAAAAACACATCTTTTGGATGCACAAAAGTGGTTCCTCATCAACACTGAGTGAGTTAAGACCAAGGGCAGAGGTGTAGACGTCAATTACTTACCAGAGCCATGGGGGGAAGTTGTAGAATTTCTTAAAAGGTACATCACTTGCAAAGGCCGATACCAAGTTGTTTATTTTTCTGATTTCATCTTATTATCACATCTGCGACATCAGAAATTGATAAACATTCCTTATTATCTCCTACAATCATTGCATAACATGGCCCATTTTGTAAAAAAATCCAAGAGCCCCAAGAACCGTGTTTCTAATAACAGACTCATCGACCTCTTAATTCATAGAGGTATGGGAATTTCCAAAAACCCATTACCTACCACAGCAGACCAGCCATAGTCTGTAAATCTAGAAAGGATTGCACCAGTCCTCGAAACTGCAACCCATGGACCTCTTCCAGAACCTCTACCCTCGGCTGCAACAACAGTCCAAACCCCTACTATCACTGTCCATAAGAAGACTCAGAAAAGAAATTGTGTAACCTAAAGCCATCCTGGCACCAAACAGATAAGCCTCAACGGCTTTGCATTACAACAGCCTGTAGCTGTGGACAAACAAACAGATGAAGATCCAACCACTCGACCACAATCACAACACTTGGTTGATACACTGATTATTGAAATTCAACCCCCTGCCTCTGACAAGAAAAACCATGCTCCTACCTTTGCATTACCTAAAAAGTGAGCAAGGATAGCACGGTCCACTATAACATCAAGACCACTTACCCCCTCTATTGAGGCACTAATTATCACACAGACCCCTCCTATTGTTATTGCAATCACACAAGATTCTCCTATTACTACTACAACTGATGAAGCACCTACTAGCATTACCTGTGCATCTTCGTAGAAAAGGAAACATCCATTCAAAGGAAAACCTTGGAGATCCATTGATAAAATTGGATCAACATCAAATCAGAACCCTCTGGCTGCTGCAATAGAGAATTCTATAGGGGAACAGATACCAGGTTTTACCTTATGCCTAGAACTGCAGGAAACTATCTTCTCCTTTCAAAATGAATGTACTCAATTTGCAGCAGAATCATCAGTGTTTCCTGATGATTTTGCGCATCCCATGTCCATTGACGATATCCAAATCATCACAGACCCTAGTATACTAGAATATCCTCCTTGTGTGCTTGAGGAAGAACACCATGTTCCTCCTCCAGCAACGAAGAATAAAACCACTACTTTCATTTCTACTTTACCCAAGAGAAAAACCAGGTCCACCATGTCTGTCGAAGCTGCAATTGGAAGACAAGATATGGAGCAGGTCGTTCCTATTCTTCATCCACTATTCCCTATGGTTGATGCAGAGACATTTCTGCAAGAATAAACTATCCACGTCGAGACTAATCCACAAGAAGTAGTCCTGATAGATACAGTTGTTACACCAGAACCAACTGCTCCACAGAAGATTGTCCTACCAGAGCTAGTAATATTGGAACCAACCAACAATGTCAAGACTGCTCCACAAGAACCAGTCCCGACAGACAAAGATGTTC
Source organism: Picea engelmannii (assembly GCA_009831015.1). NCBI lineage: Eukaryota > Viridiplantae > Streptophyta > Pinopsida > Pinales > Pinaceae > Picea > Picea engelmannii. Next base: position 9,014 of record WSFP011415291.1, on the reverse strand, counting down.
CACAAGCACCAACTATCCATGTCGAGACTGATCCACAAGAACCAGTCCTGTTGGACACAGCTGTTACAAAAGAATTAACTCCACAACATGTTGAGGATGTACCACTTGCGCAATTGTTTGCCCAAATAGAGAAAAAGATCAAGAATATAGAAAATTCCAGGATCGCTACACTGATAATAGAGAATTCTAACCTCAAGGCTGAATTAAAAACCCTGAAACAAGAGGTGGCAGTTTCCTGATAGAAGAATCCAGAGGGGATAACCATGGACATCCTAGCACTGACAAAAGTTGTTTTGGGAAGAAACAAAGAACTAATGTGTTTTGAGTGTGGAAACATTTATTATGAGGCAGGATATGAGGTAGTCAAAGTTCCAGTTGCTACAGGACCAACAAATGTATCAATCAAGACTGAGCATGGACTTCCTGCTACACAAAAATCAGTAAACAGAGGAGATATCATCGTCATAAATCAGCTCCTGGTATACAAGAAGCTTGCAAACAAGAACCTTTGTTTTCTTCATGAGTTGTTACTCAAGCAACTCAAACTGATCCTGTTCTCAAGAATAAAGAAACCCAAACAGATTGTTGACTCAACAGATTTTCTTTTTGACACAACATTCTTCATTACAGCACATAGAAATTTCTCTTCACAATTTTGCACTGGAGGAGATACTGATCTACTTCAGCTACAAAATAAGGTTTGAATGTTTTTTTCATGAGTACATGAAATGTCTTCAGTTGGGGGGTATGTTAGGACCCTGAAATGTCCCTTTTTCACTACACCTTTTGATCATTCAACCTTCTCATTCCTAAGCTAAATGACTATTATAATGAGCACCAAGACCCTTTTTCCCAAGCTATGAACTATTCATCTTGCTTTTATGTTTTCATTTACTTAGCATGTTTGATTGATAATGTTCACATATTTTACCCATGAAATAATTTAACTAATGATCAAAGTGTTAGAACAGCCCACTTCGAGAAACTCGTTGTTATCACAGCTATGCACAATTCCTAGAAGTTGTTATAGGACTTCTGCAATGGATGCCCATCAATCCTAGAAGCTATTACATGACTTCTGCAATGGATACCCATCAATCCTGGAAGTTGTTACACAACTGCTACGACAAAAGCCTGTTAATCTCAGAAGATGCTACAATAGATTCCACCACTCCTGTTGTGATACAACTGCTGCAACACCTGCTGATTAGAATGTTGGCTCACGATGTTGATGAAGGAGAATTCAAGATTTTGTATTAATGATATCTAACGAACAGCCTGAGAATCGAGGATTCTCAAGACTGCTCTATTTCTAAACACTGATTGACTCTGACTTTAAATAGTAGAGCTTTTGTAATGTAAAGTGTAGTTAGTATTTTTGCTTGAACTGAAGAAAGGAGTGATTATTGTACACAAACATTTTTTTGGCAATTGAATGAAGAAGTGGATTGAATTTCTTTAGTAGCCTGTAACCTATCCTTTGAGTGGATTCAGTGAGAAGGAAAGGGTCCACCTTCCTCACGGATTCCCCTCTATTTCGAATCCTAGATTTAGTCGTTTTCATTGCGAATGGTTTAACTGTTAGATATTTCTGAATATAAATGTTGTTACAGTTTAGTTCCTTCTTGGTAAATGCACATAAACTTGTCTCATGAGAATTAGAAGTCAGTTGTTGAACATGGTTGGAGAAATGCTTTTCCTTTTTCTACATTAGGTTAAAAGCTTGTTTTGGAGAATTAAAAGTGTGAAGTAGCTTCTTGCAATAAGTAGATTTCCCTTTAGAAATAGTATAAAATTTCTTCTTGCAAAAGTAAATTAGAAAGTTAGATTAAGGTAGGAAATTCATGGTTTTTGTAGATTCATTAGTTTAGATTGAAATTATGATTTTAATTATTTAGCACTTCAGTTGTATCAACACAATTGTGTTAGCAATATTGTTTGTTTGTTTTTGTTAAAATAACTTCCCTACTGCAATTAGATTAGAGATGCTTTCATAATCTAGAATAGACTGTGCAGAATTATCTTGAAATAACAGACTTCCCTGGGCTGACAATTCATATTGAACACTTTGATTTTCCATTCAATTAGACAATTAAAGTGCCCAACAAACATCAGGGATGCTCCATCCTCTGCTCCTTCTGCCTCAACATCTCTTCGTTGTGCTTCTAAAATGTGGGCTTCTCCTCCTTATTTCTTCTTCTCGGGACATTCCCAAGACATGTGCCCTATCTTTCCATAGTTATAGCACTTTACTCCTCCTCTGCCTCTTCCTCTAGAAGAGTTTCTTCCACCACTTTGTCTTCCTCGTGAACTTCCTCCTCATTCTGAGTGATTGTGTGGTTTCTCAGCCTCATCCTTAGACTGATGTGCTCTGTCATGGTTAAATCCCTTGCTTTTGCTTGGGACCGAGATTTTACCTCTTCCTCACTAGTTCTGTTTTCTGGCCAACTTTTCCTTTGCCTTCAATGCAAACTGATATGCATCTTCCACAGTCCTTACTGACATCATGCTCAGCTCATCCTGGAATTCATATCTCAAGCCATTTATGTATCTGGAAAATTTTTCTTCATCTCTCTCCCTTTGTCCAGTTCTAATATTCATCCTGTAGAACTCCTCGGTGTACTCCTTGACTGTCATTCCTTTCTATCTCAGGTCTTGTAGCTTCCTGAACAAATTGATCTGGTAGTCTTTGGGTATGAAATTATCCTTCAGTTTGGATACCATCCTGTCCTAACTCTTTATCCATTGTTTGCCTTTACTTCTCCTCTCAGCCTACAGTTCGTCCCACCACAGTGTTGCATGCCCTTTTATCTTGGTGACTGCTTGCTTCACCTTCTTTTCCTCATCGATATCTTCATAGTCGAAGTGTTTTTCCATGGACCTTATCTAGTCCAACAGTTCTTCAGCATCTAGATTTCCCTCATATATGGGGACCTTTATCTTAGCTCTGCCTCCCAATCTGGAAACTACTCTCAACAAATGTTCCTCTGCAGCATCCTCTCCTGTAGCTTCTTCAACCTCAACCTCTTCACTTTCCACATCACTGACATCCCCAACGTTAGGTGCTCTTCTTTGTGCTGCTTCCATTGCTTCCATTCGAGAATGAAACTCTCGCATCTCCCTTTCTACATCACGGTTGGATAAAGGCGGATCTCGTCTTCTTAGCAGCATTATGTTGATTATCTGTCACACACAGAGTACAGATCTGATTTTTTTGTCTCCTTCTTTTTCCTCCTTCGCCTGAAATCTATAGGTGAAAACTAAACTCTGATACCACCTGATGTAGACCCCCTATCCCTCCTAAGGGTTGCGCAACCTCCCAATCGGGATCTTCTGATTCAGGAGCCAAAATGGCTCTTCTGGTTCTGAAATGGAACCCTTCGGACAATTACACAGGTCCCTTATGAATGCTCAGTTGGATTTTTTGAGCTACAAGCGTGAGCTCCCATAGCGTGCAACCAAGGGCTGTGACCAAGTTCCAAGCTGAAAAGGTGCTTATCGAGGACCGGGACTTCATGAGTCAAGTATCTCGTCTTCTGGTCTTTCTAACCTCCGGTAGCTGAAATGGTCTGGTGCTCGCTCCTTCGGGATTTCGCATTTCACAAAATCTGTATGCAAGGGATATCCTTGCACCTTAGGGTCTTCGGTCGCCGAAAAGCTGAAATACCCGATGCCTATTATTTCAGGATTTCGCAATTCACGAAATTAGAATGCGTAGGATGTCCTTGCTACTTGGAGTTTCCGGTCACCGAAAAGACGAAATGACTTGGCGCCTATTCCTTTTCGGTATTTCGCATTTCACAAAATCAGGATACAAGGAGTGTTCCTGCTCCTTAGAGTTTTCGGTTGCCAAAAAATCGAAATGACCTAGAGCCTATTCCTTTTCGGGATTTCACATTTCGCAAAATCAAGATATAAGGAGTGTCCTTACTCCTTGCATTTTTTGGTCACTAAAAATCTGAAATGACCCAACGCCTATTCCTTTTTGGGATTTTTCATTTCACGAAATCAAGATACAAGGAGTGTCCCTGCTCCTTGGAGTTTCCGGTCGCTGAAAAGCCGAAATGACCTGGTGCCTATTCCTTTTTGGGATTTTGCGTTTCACGAAATCAAGATACAAGGGGATGTCTATGCTCCTTGGAGTCCCCGGTTTTCAAAAAGATGAAACTTCGAAATGCCCCGACGCCTGATCGATGACTCACGACAATCCCTACAATCGACAGTCCTGGTCAATTCGCGATTTTGCGATTTCACGATTAGGGATCCTGAAAGATAAGATCTCCTGTCTTTCTAACTCACGGTCCCCGAAATCCTGAAATGAACGTTGAGAAACTCTCACCGCTAACCTCCTCGTAGCTCCTCCTGATCCAATGGCCTGTGGGGTTTCGGTGCTCCTCCTCGAGGATTCTCGACCGTCCATTCAAATCTCCAAATTCTCCTCTTGGATTTATACAGGGTTAAAGCCTACGCTCCTCCTTTCAATTGGATGGTCTGCAGGGATTTCCACCATGGTCCAATGCTCGATGGCGTTCTTCCTCCTAAGATTTTACTCGACTTTGAATTAGAATATTTTATAAGTCTGTGAAGACTTGGTCTTCGCTCCTCCCAGGGAATGGGTTCCTGGATCCCGACAACACTTCCGAAGTGTTATCCCTCCTGAGCTTTGTCTGGTTTGGATTCCAACTTCCGCGCACTCCTTACATCTAAGGGAGTTCGAGAGCTCAGATTCACGACATTTTCTCTCTAGCTCGATGCACACCTTGTATAGCTCCTAATGAAGAGAAAACAATTCCACAACATTTCTCTCTGGTTCGTTGCACACCTTGCAGAGCTCCTAACGAAGAGAAACAATTGAAACTAGGAACAACTCACAGTTCCATTCACTTGTTTATAAAACATAAAATAACAAGAAAATACACACAGCCCAAGAACAACACATTTTCATCAATTTTCCATTATGTTCTATTCATAATTTCCCACTAGCTACTAAATACATACAAAATATAGTATCTCCAAAAACTGATATCTTCTGCTCACTCACAGTTCTCTTACATATGACTTCTCTATATTACAACCCTCTCTTCTCTTCCTTCTCTTCCCTCCTTGTCGCTAACTGGGCTTACAAACTTTTTACATAACTCCCAATGTTCCTAGGGTTTTCTTGTTATTTTCCTACTCTAAACCTTATCCTACGCTATATTAGTCTAGTTGTATTCCAGAGCCTAAGTGGAAACTTCTTCTTTGCTTACAATTTCAAAAACTTGCTTCCAAGGGAAAAGCCCGACACCGGTTCAAGCATGCCTCCAAAGGTGAATTTCGGCGTTGTGTGGAGGTGGATCCTGAAATATTTTATGACTACTCACATTGAAGTTTCGAAGGAAATCTCACTTGTTCGGTGGTCCCACCTCTGTGCGCTTGCCAACGATGCTCCTGCATCAAAGTTTTGCAAACCAATGAAGGAATTTTTCTTTCCTAGTATAAGTATGCTTGTGACCTTCTTCGTCACTTTCACATGGATGATTGTAAACTAGCCCCTTCTCCCTTCCAGTTTGGAGTCAAGCTTACTGCCACCTGTACTTCTCACAAAGTTGATGCCACCCTGTAACATCAGTTAGATGGTAGGCTCTTATACTTGACTCATACCCGTCATGATATTTCCTTTGTTGTTTCTCTTGTTGCCTGGTATATGCAAACACCCCATGAAAACCATTGGAAAGTAGATAAAAGGGTACTTCTCTATGTACATGGTACAGTTCAGTTCAGGATACATTACAATTCAGGGGGGACTCCTTTATTGGTTGGTTTCACTGATTCATATTTTTCCGGTGACCCTGATGATCGGAAATCTACTAGAGTTTCATCTTTGGTTTAGGACCTATCATTTGGGCCTGTAAGAAACAACAGGCTATTTCACTTTCTTCAGTAGAAGCAGAGGACCGAGAAGTGGTAAATGCAAGTCAGGAAGCCTTATGGCTTTGATAGATTCTTTTAAATTTTGGATTCCAGCAGCAACATCCAACCAGCCTTTGGTGTGACAATCAGAGTGCCATCAAGCTCGTCAAAGACCCAGTTCAACATCAACACAACAAACACATCGATCTCCACATGCACTTCATCAAAAATCTCATTCATGATCAAGTTATTGATGTACTTTTTTTCCCTAGAGAAGATCAATTTGCAGACATTTTCACAAAGTCTCTTACAGAAGCGAAGTTTTCCAAACTTCGATCTATGTTAGGAGTTCAAGAAGTTGTCATTAAGGGGGGATAGGCTATAATGCCTCCTTCCTTCTCCTATTGTGTCACTATTGTAAATCCTTCAATCCTATCCCAAGTTGTTCTTAAGGGGGGATGTTAGGATATTTAGACACTTAGGGTTAGTTAAGATCTACTTGGCCTAATGTGTCATTAGGTAAAAGTGTGTTTCTTTCGTATGCATTTGTAGTTATGAAATCTGACGGTCATGATATGTTCCTGACATAGAGTGATCTGAAGGTTCATATTATCCTCGATATTAATGGTCATTGATATGTGTCTTAACACACGATTGATCTATGATATATATTTAAAGAGCATGGAGGGTCATCTGTCGATGATCGATTGTGAGAAAATATCTTGTAAAATCTCTCTGTAATATTTTATTTTGCATTAATAAACTGCTCCAAGTGGCCATGTTGGTTGGGGTCATGGATGTTTCCTTGTAGGTATTTTACCACGTCAAAACATCGGTGTGTTGATATTTGATTTGGTTGTGTGAGTGGTTACTGAAGGTGTTCATCCTCTATTGGAATACTTGTGTTGTCGAACAAAGGGTACTTTCCAGTAGAGGATTTGGGTTTATCGGGTTGTCAAGGTAGGGAAGCTCCTGCACCAAGGCAAGTGGCTTACCCGGGGACAAATTCAAAAGAAATTTTCTCACCTGATGGGGGAACTCAACACAATGGATACCATTTCTTCCTAAGGGGGAGGATTGATCCAGATGGATATTGGTGGCAACCCACCTATTCCAACTGGCTCCTCTTGATATTTTTTAGTTCAACATGTTTCTTTGTAATGATGACATTCTTTGTAATTGTGGGTTCTACACTTTCAGGGATATCCTAAATCCCTACACATCATCCATATGGATATTGGTGGCCTCCCACCTATTCTAACTAGCTTATTTTGGAATTTTTCATGTTAGTACATTTTTTTGTACTTCTAGGGTCGTTTTGGGGCCCTAAATAATGTTTTTTCTGTATTTCCACAATAAAATTGTAGAATGAGTCAAATTTTGATGGCATAATGTGTATTTATCTAAAATACCTTTCCAACGAGCTATCACACGCCTAAAACGGAGGTCTTATGAAACATTTATGACCTCGGGAAGTTGAGGTACCAACTTACCCATCAGGGCCCAGATAACTTTTGGCGCTTCATCTCCCAGGGTTCGATTTTTGGCTGTATAGGATTTTGGCATTCATGAGTAATGTTAAAAATTCCTCTAGAGCCTCATTGTAATCATTATGCTCAGATGGATTCTCGTAGCAGCCACATCTCTTCTCAGAGATAGCTACCACCATTCAAGTAAGTTGTTTTCAGTTCTGCGATTTTACAGTTTCATCTTATTTTCTTTATTTAATAGAAGTTATTGTTCACTGGATATTTATTGTTGTTCTTTGTATCTTTGTGTTATCTTATTCAATATTTTATTCATTCTGTTCAGCTCATAAATCTCTATCAAAATGTGTAGAAACTCTATGAATGGGACAAAGTCATAACATTAAATCGTTGTTGGAAAGGCAAGCAATAGGATGCAAAGCCTATTTACATAAGAATCATGGATTACATTTTAAAATATAATGCATTCCTGGGAGACATACAAGTGAATGTTGACCAACCTGATTTTTGGTAAATGTGCATAATGCACTAATTCATAATTAAATGGTGAACTAAATCTTGTTGTTGTAAGTATGTTTATTATTATCCGGGAAAGGTCAAGATAAAATTAACTAATACTTATCAAGGAACAGAGTAGGAAGATCCAAGGAGGGATAAATTATAGAAGAAAAATAAGGAGAAAAGGATTTATACTTTCTCACTGTCAAATTATGAATAATGAGACAGATTTGTATGCTTTAAAAGAGTAGTTGTGGAAATAAGTGCAACTGGTAAATGAAAGACAAAGTCGACAAATATGTTTAATTAAATGATCTTGGTTAAGACATGTTGTGCGAAGGTAGTGAAGACTCAAAATTAATTCATCTAGGCTGAAAGTTTCGGGCTATGTAGAAGGAGTGGGAAAAGGGAAGAGTCTCCTGACTCCTTTCTTGTCGTTTATGGTGTTTCTCTAGGATGGGAGACTGATATGTGGTTGCAAGTAAGTGTTTTGGCATGAGAATATTGATAGATACATGATTATAAAGACAACTAAAAAAATTTCATGTTTACACTCAGGAGAACATTGAGGATAATGTAATAGAGTGCATAGAGATATGTTGGGGCATATCTGAAAATGCTTTATTGATTTAAATGTTATGATACATGCATTTTGATTTTACATGACAACTTATATGATTTTGAATGAGATGATGCATGCTATATGTAGGTAAATATTGGAGTTGTTGTGGAAGACAGTTTCCAATGATGGACACCCTCAGGTAGAGGATAATTACAAAATATTTTTGGTAGAAAAGAATGTTGAAGGGACTTAGGAGTCCTCGTGAAGCACCACTGATGATATAATATCATAGAGGGTGTTGACAGCTATAATAGATATAAAAGTGTTCATGTCCATTTGGAATAAGGTATGAATGGATTGGGTAAGAATACCTTCTGAATATTTCATTATTCTAATGATATAAAAATGATTTTGAATGGTTGTTGTAAGCCATTGTTGGATCATGTTGTCATTGATGCCAATGGTTTGATTGATTGATGTCATTGATTGATGTCAAGTGATTGATTGATGTCATTGATTGATGTCAAGTGATTGATTGATGTCAAAGGATTGATTGATTGATGATTGATGTAATA
>WSFP011415290.1:0-23848 GCA_009831015.1 Picea engelmannii | reverse complement strand
TGATGTAGTATATTAGTGCCTTATATGTGAATGAATACTAGATCTCCTTTGATGCTATGTGTTGAATGGTTAGATATATTTAGATCTTGATGAATACTGTGTTATTATGTAATTAGGGTTTTTATTTGTGATGTGAATAAGGGTTAAAGACTAATGCATAGTATTGGCTAAGTGTTTTGTTAAAGTGTTGTAATCACAGATCTCTGTCCTAGCTAGGTTGTAGACACTTGAGTCCTACAACCCCCCCTGCCTCTACCTCGGGTGAGACTTCATCTTCTTCGCAGGTGTTGCCAAAAGGGCCGGTAGTTAGGGTTTTTTTGGTGCACTGTTGAAGTGTTGAACCCTGGGTCTGCCCCTGTGCCAACAAAATTCAAGGAAGGAGGATACAACCCCCTATGTTCTATGACTACAACCGTAAGGTGGATACAACCACCTAGTTTCCCAGGCTACAACCTAAGGAAAAATCCAACTCCCCAATTCTCTGGATACAACCAGAAGGAGCCTACAACCCCCTATGTTCTCTGGATACAACCAGAAGGAGGCTACAACCCCCTATGTTCTCCAGATACAACTAGAAGGTGGCTACAACCACCTATCCTTGCCTTGTCCAACCACCCTGAAATATAAATATAATGATGGAACCACTATCACACTATCAATGTGAGATATACTGATGTAAAAATGTACCAATCAACTTGCACCAAACAACCTGTACCAATAACCTGTGCCAACATGTACCATACATCAATCTGTAACTCAACCTATACCATAAACAAGTGCATAAACCATGCACCAAACCTGTACAAATAACCTGTCACAATAACCTATCCAAAAAACCTATCACAACAACCTATCTCATCAATCTAATCAACCAAATCAGATCTACTCACCAAGATCAATCACCAATACAACTCTCAACCATATGCACAATATCACCAAGATGTGCATAAACCAAGAATAACACAACAACTCATAATCATCACCAAGATCAATATGTGCTTCTAATAATATACCAAGATAAGTATGCTACATCATCCATAAACCATGTGTCAACAATACTATTAACAAGTGCCTCCAACCATGTACCAAGTATCTACCAATCATGCATCAACTACTCATCAACTATGACTCATCAAGATGTACCAACATCATAAACTATACACCTCATGTATGTGCCAACTCATCAACTACTTGTCTCAACCATGTACCCAACATGTACCTCAACCATATACCAAATACATGTACCAATATAACCATCAAAATTTCTCTATAAATACATCACACTATCCATAACCAAATACCATAAACCATTATATCAAATCATGTGCTACAACCTCATTGTTATACAACCTCTATCTATAACATACCTCAACCAAAATCCCTCACCAATTTCATAATCCAAATCTGATTTGTAACTCTGTAACATACCTAGTGTATATGATCACATAACTACAAACCTTCCTTAACTTTAACAAGAGACTAACATTTTCATCAAACTTTACTTTAGTCTCACATGACTAATTTTGGATTAGTCAACAACCCTAACTTGAAATAATAATAACTATGTACCTGTAATGAATAAATATATGAAAATAGTACATAATGTTCTTCAGTGTAGTGTTTTCAATTCCTCTAGGTTTCAATGCTTGGAACCTCCCAGAAAAGGTGTTATAGCAAAAATGACATACCTTGCTGAATTTTGGCTTATTTTAGAGATCGAACTTGTAGACCCCGCACATAATATTTTATGTATAGATATGAAAATGATACACAACATACTAAATACTGTACTCTAACCAATACATTTGGGCTTAATTAAATTGGATCTTTTATGAAGAAGTTATGATGTTTTTACCCGAAACACATGTTTTAGACTAGATTCATGACTAGCCACAAACCCTATTTTCCATGGAGTGTAACTCTCAAAATACAACGATCCACAAGATAAATTTTTTCTCAAAGGCCTCTATATTTCGCTGTCTGAGTCATTGTAGAAAAAACATTATTGAAAAAATGGTGAGATTGTTGGATTACTGAGAGGGGGGGTGAATCAATAATAGAGCAATTTAATCCTTTTTAACCATATAATGCAAGTGTTATATCAGTGTAGCATTATCATCCAATAATTGCAGAGTAAATAAACAATGAAAAAATGAGAAATCATACACATACATAGTACACCAATGTTTTTACGTGGAAACCCAAAGCAGGAGAAAACCACATAATGTTTTTTCTTATATGTCTTGAAGAATTACATTCATTGGAAGTGGCAACTTCCTTTGTTTTCTAGTTGCAATTGGAAGGAGGTTGCAACCCCCTAGTTACTCAAGCTACAACCCAAGGGAAGCTCCAACTCCCCAATTCTTTGGCTACAACTAGAAGGAGGTTGCAACCCCCTAAGTTCTCCAACTACAACCAGAAGGTGGCTACAACCACCTATCCTTGCTTGTCCAACCACCCTGAAATATAAATGCCAAATGTAGACAACCTCTCACTGTCACTGAATCAACCACTGCCACTGTCAACCTGTCACTATCAACCTGCACTAATAAACTGTAACAACCTGTACCAATCAACCTACACCAAACAACCTATACCAATAACCTGAACCAACATGTACCATGCATCAACCTTGATTCATCAAGATGTACCAACATCATCAACTATACACCTCATGTATGTGCCAAATCATTAACTACATGTATCAACCATGTACCCAACATGTACCTCAACCATATTGTTACACCTCAAAATTACTCACTTCAATGATGACCTATTATCGTCATGACTAGTGTCGCAAGTGTCACATTATTGACCTTAAGTGTCGCAAGTGTCACAAACATCATACTACCATCTTGCCTATGTCGTGTCTCTAACGACATCACAGGGACACTTAAGACACCTTCAAAGACTGGTTTAAGGAAGATGGATCATTTGATGAAGAGTACAAATCATTTTCCATGAATAAAACTACTTAAAAATGAATTTTGAAGGGAAGCGCTCCCCTACCCACTGTCAGGGAGTGCCAACGCTCCCTACCCTCCTTTGGGGGAGCGTTGTAGCACCCTATACACCCTTCTGGGGGAGCGCTAGGCCTTTCTGAAGGAACTTTGGGTAGTGCTCCCCTACCCACTGTCAGTGAGTGCCAGCGCTCCCTAACCTTCTTTGGGGGAGTGTTGCAACGCTCTGTGCACCCTTTTGGGGAGTGCTGGCCTGTTTCAGCAAATTTTGGGATGTTGAGGAGAATCTGGGAAAAATCCCCCTTATCTTGGAAATCAGTTGGATTCAAATCTGAGGTCAAATATACATCTTAGGGAGGATCCACAACTAATGGAGAAAGATCCTCAACCTATCCCAATAATCTCTAAAGGTGGTTGGGTCTCTCCAATCTTATATAAGGAGGCCTTCTCATGGTAAAAGCATATGGAGACATTGTAAAGCATCAAACTTATGATCTCATAAGGGAGATATCATTGAAAAATCATCATTCTGTGTGTGAATTATTTGAGCAAGGGTTTGGACAAAGAGAGCTTAGTGAAGTTGCTGCACCTACATCTATGGCTGTAAGCATTTCACTTTGTTTTCATTAATATAAATCTATGCTTGGCATGTTTCCTTTAAAGTTTGTGTACGTTTCATGAACATGTTTTTTTCATAGATCCATTATGAAGCTAATCATGGTAGAGTAGGAAGTATGTCTTGTTGTTGTTGCTCATTGTATTTCAGGACCTTCTGAAGAACTTGGAGATCAAGATCAACCTGAATCGAGCAAGGAAAAACGTCGGTAAAAGGTATTTACCCTTTTTCCTTCTTATTCTTTGAATAGTTTAGCTTCATGAAAAGTAAAGTCAGTGTCCACAATAGGAATTTTTTGTCTTGGTCATAGGGGTCTAGTATTCAAGAGGAAATCCTATTGTTTGTAGGGGGATTCTCTTGTAACAAACAATGGTGACTTCGCTGGGGGATTTCCCTGGTATTCCCAAGGTCTTAGAAATGTGGTCCTCCACGTCATCGGCCCCTATTGGACATGCTGGTGATGCCCCGTCAACTAGTGACGTTAAGGTTGGTAAGAAGAATAAAACTGTCAAATTTCCTTGTATGTTATGTGAAGGTGATCATTATTCTCACCTTTGTCCTTAAATGGACGAGGATTCTTCTCTTTTGGAAAAACTTCAACTTCTAACTGGTTATCGTAATATTTCCCCCAACCCATAGTTAGTTGATGGAGTGGTCAATCCATTTCCATCCTCGGTCAGTCTAGTTGATCAGGTGGTCAATATAGTTTCATCCTCAGTTGAACCACTAACCAAAGTCATTGATCTAGTTTCGTCATAGATCAGCCCCACTTTCCATCTGAAAAGTGAAACCTAAGTGATTGATACAGTCTCGTCATTGGTTAGTCCCACCCTTCATCTGAAGAGTGATAATGTGGTCAATCCCACTCCTCCTCTGACAAGGGCCAAAGTGTTTTCTCTGGTCCCTTCATCGGTCAGTCTGGTTGATCATGTCGTCAATCTGGTCATGTCCTTAGCTAAACCAATTGACAAAGTGGTTGATACAATCCCATCTTTGATTGATCTCGCTCTCCCGTTAGAGAGTGCAACCTAAGCGGTCGATCCTTTTCCAGTTTTCGACCTCATTCTCCCCTTTGAGAATGAAAACCAAGTGGTTTATTTGATGTCGTTATCAGTTGACCCTACTCTCCCACTCAAGAGTAAACCTGATTCTTCCCATGATTTTATTGTTGATACAAAATCTACCGTGCCGAGGGGCATTCCTCCTTCTCCTGCGAAAACCCCTCCAAGTAATGAGGCCATTCTTTTTGATTGGGGTGTGCTAACTGGACCTCGTCTTCCCTCTCACATTCCTTTCAATATTATAGTACAAGTTTGTGGTCAGGACATTCCTTAGACATTGATAGATGAAAGTTCGTCCGTTAGTATTTTTTCATCTATTGCTTGGCAAGCTTTGGGTTATCCTCAACTTGTGCCGGTTACCCAAAATCTGTTCGCTTTTAACAAAAGAACCAATCACCCTTTAGGGATCCTTCCCCAGTTTCTTGTAACTTTGGGAGGGAAAACTGTCTTTGTTGATGTTATGGTAGTCCAGGACCCCTTGGATTTCGATTTAATCCTTGGGTGAGATTATTTCTATGCCATGAAAGCTATTGTGTCCACTTTGTTTCATGTGATATCTTTCCTGCATGATGGAAGAATGGTGACTATTGATCAAATTTCATTTGTTGGCCCTGACTTGACCATAAACCCAATGAACTCCCTAACCGGGTCTTATATGCAGTCGGTATCACCCCTACCACAGTTCAATTATGTGGCATTGTCTCCCATGAATTCGAATTCCGATGACTTGGATCCGATAGTTGACATGGTGATCTCTTCAGTAGGGCTATTGGAGCTTGATCTCCTTACCCCTATCACGGACCTCAACATGTGTTCCTTCCAGAGCATCGTTCTTCCATCCAGTGAAGATCATTTGGAAGCCATGATCGAGTTTTGTCCCTTGACATGATGTCCTTCCAAAGAGTTATCCTCTTGGAAGCCATGATCAAGAAGAAGTACGAGCATAGTTTATTTTCTCTGTAACAAGCTCGTTAAAAAATGAAACAGAGGTCACAAGCATAGTTTCACTTCTCTATGGAAAGATCGTTAAAAAATGAAACACAAGCTACGAGCATAGTTTTACTTTTCCTTGGCAAGCTCGTTAAAAAATGAAACAAAGGCTATGAGCATAGTTTTCCTCTCTGTAGCAAGCTTGTTAAAAAATGAAACAAAAAATTGGGGATTGAACCTGGATCCTTGAGCATAGTTCTTTTACTGTGTCAAGCTCCTTAAAAAATGAAACAATCAACTCTCTCGTCAGGTTGAGTCTTTCGTTAGATCTCGTAGATGTCGACTCGAGTCTTTTGTTAGGTCTCATATTTGAACCTTCATTTCGTCCACCTATATCCTTTTTCTCCATCTAGTATAGAAAATGGTGACAACCTCAATGAATTGAAGCTTGGGGGGCATGTCTCCAACCTTTGATGATCATTCTAGAGTTAAACCACTAGATTTAAATATGGGGGTAGAGAACTGAGCCTAGTCTTTGTTTTTTCTCGTGCTCGTAAAAACATGAGAATGTAACCAAGCAACCTTTTTATCTCTTTTTTGGGCTCGCATGGATACATGGAAAAGAACCCCTTGGAGTCATCTTTAAGCTCTTTTTAGACTCTCTAAATGTGAAAAGATTGTCGAGTGATATTGCTTCCTTTCCCACTCGTTAAAAGGTTTGAAAGGGTGTCTTTCGAGTGGTAGTTTATCTCTTTTTCGGCCTCGCGAGACTAACATTACGAAAAAGGACAACACTATAGTTGTCTTTAAGTAATTTTCAGACTCTCTAAATATGAAAAACCATCGCGTTTACCTTCTCTGGACTCGTTAAACAATTATACATTGAAGGGACCATATGGGACTGAACCCTTACTTCTTCTAGTTCGTTAAACAAAGGAAGATGGACTTACCGAAGGTGATTTCTATCGAGCATGTGTTACCCTCCTCGAGCTTGTTAAATTAAAAAGAGGTACTTGTCTATCTGGATGGGGGAAAAATTGAAGGAAGCAAGCCAAGAAATTTTTGAAAACATTACAAGTCACTCTTACAGTCTCTCTTGAAAGTGACACTTTGTCTTTGCACGCATTTTAATCCACTGAACCTCTACATCGAACCAATCCTTTGAGTTTTCTTACTCCTTTGGTCACTCGATGAAAGTCACAGTATCCATTGCATCATCATGTTTTGATCCATGTCATGTTTCTGTTGTTGTGCCTCAGTGTTCAAGGGAAGTATCTGCCTCAAGATTAAACCATAAAAAATTTCCTCTTTCAATACCCATGTTAGTCCATGTTCATTTGATCCACCAATTTACATCTCTGTGCTAGTTTTGTGTCATTGATGGGGGATACATCAAGGCCCTCATTCGATGAGTCTATTCCTGTCGACTTCAGTACATTATCCAGAAACTAGACTTAGAAACCAGTTAGTAACTTGGGACCTGCATGCCTCAATGGCATGCCTCCTCACTTCTGACAATGGGTTTACATCATTGACCCCTAATCAGGTGATTCTATGAATGTTTGACTTTATCTCATCTATTCACATTCGTTGGAATGTACTAGAGTACCTTGGGAATCATTGACATCAATGGTGATTTCCCTCGTGCTTGTTAATGGTTTACCTCATTGATGGGTAATAAAGTGGTCTCTACCATGTTTGACATCAGGACATCTATTCACATGGTTAGATTTGTACTACATAGGGATCGGTAAGAAGACCCTGGGTTGAGTCATCACTCTTATATGTACTTTTCCCAAGTTGCGACATAGTTTCTTTTGAACATTGACACATATACTGTCACATAGATCCACTTTGTATGGGTCATGGCTATGTCTTGTCGTCTCATAGATCCACTGTGTATTTTGCATGGCTACGATTAGTTCAGGTCATAGGAAGTATAGATCCACATTGTATCTTCACTGGCTATACCTTTTTGTCAATATAACTATGGATCTGTAGTGTATTTTATGGCGGCCATTCCTTGAAAGTATTTATCACTCAAGCATAGGTATGCCTACCTTGGGTTTGAAACATGTCATAATATTTGTTTGATGGTTGTGTGCAGCTTCTGCCAGGTTCTATGAGTCTATACCCTTGTTCGAAGAAATCTACAAAGTACTTTATTCATCGGTTTTTTTCTTCTGACTTTTCACTTTGGGGGGTAATCTGTTACACCTCAAAATTACTCACTTCAATGATGACCTATTGTTTTCATGACTAGTGTCGCAAGTGTCACATTATTGACCTTAAGTGTCGCAAACATCATATTTCCATCTTGCCTATGTCATGTCTCTAACGACATCACAGGGACACTTAAGACACCTTCAAAGACTGGTTTAAGGAAGAGAAATCATTTGATGAAGAGTACAAAGTATTTTCCATGAAGAAAACTACTTAAAAATGAATTTTGGAGGGCAGATATCCCCTACCCACTGTCAGGGAGTGCCAATGATTCCTTTGGGGGAGCGTTGTAGCACCCTGTACACTATTCTGGGGGAGCACTTGGCTTTTCTGAAGGAATTTTGGGTAGTGCTCCCCTACCCACTGTGAGGGAGTGTCAGCTCTCCCTAGCCTTCTTTGGGGGAGAGTTGCAATGCTCTGTGCACCCTTTTGGAGGAGCGCTTTTTGAAAACACCTACCACACTTAGAGGGGGGGTGAATGAGTGTGGAGATCTTTTTCCCAAAACTTCCTTCTTACACAAAAACGTCTTAGTTAACATTTAACATTTATTCATTACCCATTGCTGTCATTTACCACCAGTTAGATGAGAGCATATATCAACATATATCAGAAATATATCATCAACCAATCATCACCACAAGGAACATAAAGAACACAAGATGTATGTACAATTTTTCTTTTTATTATGGACAACAATCCGAGGGTTTATCAACAACAACTGAATAGAGTACAACTCTACAAGAACACCAACTCTATAATGCAAGACTCAACTTACACCCTCAGCACCAACTGAGATGAGGCAAAAATCCTCAACATATATCAATCTGTCAATAGGTACGTGACCTATTAGTAGTGCAGCTAGTGTGTGCACGTGCCCTGGCTCACTATAGCCTGCGTATGCACGCAACCAGTGTATACAACAACCTGCGTATACCTTCTGAGATGTTAGGGTTTATCCTTCAAGATCAAATCAAATCATCTGCAAATAATATATCATTCTCTTCTGTCTCTGACTGTCCAATCTAACCACATCCAGTCACAACATATCCAAGCTCTCTAATAGCTTGCTCATGCTCCACAACAAATCAATATGAATGCTATCTCAATCATGTATAAAAAACTAGTATACCATAGCAATCATGTCACCATTGAATCACAAGAGTACTGATCACTCCATCAACCAAATCATCCAAACTGAACCATATCATAGAATCCATACCAAGAATTCCCTAAGCATTCACAACACATCAAACAATAGTATGCATCAAGACAATAATGTAACCATACCAGTGTCTCAATGATAGATCTGAGCCATAGAATGCAGATCTGGAACCTGCCTCATCATCCAAGAGCTTGGCACCAGTTCAGACACAAATATCCATGGTTTTATCCACTATACGCTCCCTGTACATAGTCAGCCCACATATACCTTCAATGCATACTCACCCTATACATAGACAACCCACGTATACCTCAGAAACTAGGGTTTCTGAAGCTCCGAGAATTTTTCCGGCAAGATCTCCGACATTGCTGAAACTTTGATGCGTCCATGAGATCGTCCTCTCACTCTCTTCCTCGGAATAGATCTTCAATCATTCTCAAGAGATCCACACCAATAAGATGCTCTCACAAGAATATCTCCATCAATACTCTAAAATATATTCACAAGAAGCTCTCCATCAATACTCTAAAAGATATTCACAAGAAGCTCTCCATTGATCCACAAAAAGGATGATCTACAAGAGACCATAGCTATCTTATTTATACTTTCATCCTCTAGGTCACTTAACCCATTTTCCTTATTTTAGGGTTAACCACTTTCCATAAATAGAAAGTTCTTCAATACTTTATCATTTAAATATTCCTTCTTGATTTTGTCACCTTACTTTATTATTTAAATAATCCACCTTGACTTTGTCACTTTAATTTATCATTTAAATAATGATTTCTTGATTTTGTCACTTATCTTTATTATTTAAATAATCATTTCTTCTTTTAGGTCACTTTGACTTCTTTGACTTTGGGGGCTTCAAGCCTTCATATGGGGGTCCTCCAACTTCGTAAAGCCATAACTCTCAAACCATGAAGAGTTATGTGACATTCCACATACCATCGGAAATGGCATGACAAGCACTATCCATCTAGGATAGTTTCACCAACAATTTCAATGATATTCATCTCATTATTCCACATACAAGCATGGGTCCTCCAACCCTTCTTCTAGGATAACTCAATCCGCAAAGCGTCTACCTGTGAGGGATTTCACCATAAGGGGACCACTTTGGATTTCATCCATTTGTGCACCTTATCAATCATGATAAGACAATAATGATTCATATTTGCATCAATCCACCATTGCATCAAGTACATAAACTATGCATTATGACAACTCATTGATTCATATTCATCAATTGGTTTCCACTTGACATCTATCAATCTCATCAAGGACTATACATATACATTGTTCATCAATCATCAATCAATGAGTACTTTGACATCAATCAATCACTTGACATCAATCAATCAATTCATTTGCATCAATGACAACATGATCCAACATCGCTGGCATGTTTGAGCAAATTTTGTGTTGTTGAGGAGAATCATGGAAAAATACCCCTTATCTTGGAAATCAGTTGGATTCGAATCTGAGGTCAAGGCTACATCTTAGGGAGGATCCACAACTAATGGAGAAAGATCCTCAACCTATCCCAAGAATCTTTAAAGGTGGTTGGGTCTCTCCAAGCTTATATAAGGAGGCCTTCTCGTGGTAAAAGCATATGGAGACATTGTAAAGCATCAAAATTATGATTTCATAAGGGAGATATCATTGAAAAAACGTCATTCTGTGTGTGGATTATTTGAGCAAGGGTATAGACAAATAGATCTTGGTGAAGCTGCTACACCTACATCTATGGCTGTAAGAATTTCACTTTGTTTTCATTAATATAAATCTATGCTTGGTATGTTTCCTTTAAAGTTTATGTACGATTCATGAACTTGTTTCTTTCATAGATCCATTATGAATCTAATCATGGTAGAGTAGGAAGTATGTCTCATTGTTGTTGCTCATTGTATTGCAAGACCTTCTGAAGAACTTGGAGATCAAGATCGACCTAGATCGAGCAAGGACAAACGTCGGTAAAAGGTATTTACCCTTCTTCCTTTTTCTTCTTTGAATAGTTTAGCTTCATGAAAAGGAAAGTCAGTGTCCACAATAAAACTTTTCTTTATTGGTCATAGGGGTCTAGTATCCAAGAGGAAATCCACTTGTCTGCAGGGGGATTCTCCTGTAACACATATACCAAAGACATACACCAATATAACCATCAAAAGTTATCTAACAATTCATCACTCTCTCCATAAACCAAATACCATAAACCCTTACATCAAACCATGTGCCACAACCTTATTGTTTTGTAGCCTCAAGCTAAACCAACAACTTCAGCAACACATCACAACCAAAAGACCAATACCCATATGCCAAATACCAACAACAAAATACCAACTGTATCCCTTAACAAATCTGATATATGCAACAATACTGAACATCCAATACCATCTCAAGAGCTAAACCCTAGGTCACAAAACATACCTCAAACAAGATGTGCCATATCTTTCATAAATAGACCCCAACCATGTTGCTGCCGCAATTTTTCTGCAGCACTTTTTCTGCCATGATTTTTCTGTCGCACTTTTTCTGCGATGATTTTTCTGCCACGATTTTTCTGTCGCACTTTTTCTGCAGACATTTTTTTGTTGCACTTTTTCTGCCGCTATTTTTCTGTCGAACTTTTTCTGCCGCACTTTTCCTGCCAGACTTTTCTCTATCAATAATACTTGCCCAAATAACCTTTCACAAAATATATATTCAATGATATTCAATAGGTTCAAGTTTGATTAAATGAGAGAGCCTTGCCTCTTATTTATACTTTCATGTAGCATCCTACTTTCCTTATTTTAGGGATTTTTCCATTAACTTTATTATTTAAATAATTTCTTTTGCAAACACTTTGACTACTTTGACCTTTTGGGGCTTCTAGATGACTCATGAGGGTTCTCCAACTTCACATGGCCATAACTTTCTAATTGTGAGGCGTTATGTGCAATTCAACATACCACTAGAAATAACATGACATGTACTATCCATCTAGAATAGTATTACCTACAAATATATCAAAAATCATACCATTATCCATCAAAACAACATGGGTCCATTACCCTAACCTTTGTGCTACCATAATTTTCTACCAGACTTTTTTCAAGGGTTGACATCAATGAAAACCAACCCAATTAATCAACAATATCCCCCTTTGGCTTTGATGACAACACTCTGATGCAATATTGAAGACATGTCATGCAAAATGAAAGTCATATCACTCATGATCCCCCTGTGACCATCGCTCCTTCTGGAAACATGCCTCTGTGTTATGCATTTGATAAATCTCTCCCCCTTTGTCATCAATGGCAAAGGTATCTTTCCATCTGGTGCTGCTCCCCCTAACTGAATTGTCCTTGGGGATACTCCCCCTGACTGAACTCTTCTTGAAACTGATCTCTCGACCTGAACTGTCCTCTTTATGGTGCTTCCTTGTGTAAATCTAAGACACATAAGATAACCATTCAAAATAATTCATTTTGGAGTAGAAATTACTCTGTGTCTCTGGTGAAGATACTCAAAAACTCAAGATCTACCCTCCTCTAGCCTCTCTAGATCACCATCTTACAAAAGTAGGTCATACAACAAAATTTTACATATATTCTGACTCGCTACAACAATTCTCTCTATAATAATGACTACTTTCCTTTTCTTCTCTCCCTCTTATGAGACCTAGGTATCTCTATTTATACATTTCTAGATCTTCAGCCATTACAATACATTACCCAAACCCTAACCCTACTGTCATTAGGTCTTCCATGCATGCACATGTGTTGTTCTTCCTTCTAGTTTTCGCTTTCCTTGTGCATGCCTTCTTTCCCAAAATCACCTTGCTTTCTACTTTGGTTTGCTTCCAACAGGACCCCAACACTGACATGTGGCTCGTCCCGAGCCACTTAGCCTTTGTTCACTTCGTTGATCTCCCTGGTGATCGCCTGAAACTTCTCCTTGAGCTCTTCTACTTGTGTTTGCGCCTACACGGTCTTCTCCTTGAGCATGTCTGCTATTTGAATTGCAATTTCGTCACTGATCAATCTGGTGCATTCTACTTGGGTTTGCACTATCAGTGTCTTGGCTTCCTCTGCCTGTGCGATGACTTATGTTACTCACTCTTGGAGTAGTTCCATTTGAGTCTGATACTCCTTTTTCCATGTTTCCGTAGTGGTGAGTTCTTCCTATAGTTTCTTCATATCCTGCGCCCCTTTGACACTCTCCGTGTTTGTGTAGTGGTGAGTTCTTTCTGTAGTTTCTTCATATCCTACGCCCCTTTGATGCGCTCCATGATGGCCATTGTATTTTTCCTCTGCTTGAGGTCTTGGATAGTTGCGCTTATCCTTTCTTCTTCCTTGTCCCACTGTTGGACTTGTTGATATTCTTCTAACTTTTTCCACAACTGTGTTGCTTCCTCTAACAAGTCTGTTGTTTTGCGGACCTGTTGATCTATCTCTTGTAGATTATTTAGTGCCTCTTTCTTCCTTTTCTCCCATACTTCTGGTGGAGTGGAAGGTGTAATCTACTCGCAGAGATTCTCGATTTCCTGCGCAATTTGATCAATATTCTCTACTGTTATGAGTGTATCCCTCTGCGCGACCTGTAGAATATTTTCGTAAGTTCATGCCACTTTCTGATCCAATCCATTCATGTTATCCCTTTCCTCCTGGGTCTCGAATTTAGACTACTCACATATTATTTCCAGCACATCCCGCTTCTCCGTTGCCTACTGTAATTAGGCTAAGTCTGTGAGTGCACGAGACCATACCTCTTGGGCAACACTTACCTGTAATTTGTGTAGATATTTGGATGGTATCCGTGGAAAAACCAGTTGTATTTGAGCTAAGTCCTTTAGGGGTGTTTTCCCCATGATATCATCCATGCACAACATACTGGGTGTAATGTGGAATGTTGCGCTTGGCTGCAGTATTGTGTGGACTATGTCTCGCTCACCTTTTTCCAGTCCTTCTCTTGTCCATGATGTGGATGGCCCTATTCCCATGTTGTTTCTCATTATCTGTGCTTCCCCGATCTTCTTGAGGATTTGTCACATGTCTGCCATCTCCTCTTGAATTTTTTCCCTCTGGTGCACGACACTGTCAAAATCCTCAGCTATACAATCCTGAACCCTTCAAGCTATCATCTCTGCATCAACCTATGTGATCGTGTAATATGGGGGTGTTCTTTGTTCCTTTAGTTTCTTGCGCACGCCTCCCATCGAAGTGGCTGGTCTCTTATTCATGCCTAGTTCTTGTGGGTTTGGGCTTGGTGTAGTCCCCTATGCTTCCTTGGCCTATTTCTATTGTTCTTGGGTCGACTGCGTATTGTTCTTCTTTCCTTTATAGGTATTTGTTTTAGCTGTCCCTTCGTTGGTTTGTTTTGTTTTTGTATGGCCCATCCTTCATTTCTTGGGCACTGGGACTTCCTGAGGTTGTGTTTCTTCTTGCCCTATTTCTTATCCTGCTATCTTTGAGGGTATTTCTTGGGTGAGGACTGGAATATTCCATTCGTCCTCCCAATATTTGATGACCATATCAATGTCTCCTTCCATGATACAGTAGCGCATTTGTAGCCACTACTTATTGGGGTCCTTCCGTGCCTGTATCCACATCGCATGTTGTGTGGCCTTGAAGTTAGCGATGTCCCGGTATTGTGTGACAACTTGTGGTGTTATTCGCATGGCCTCATGTAGGTCACGAAGGTATCCTTCGAATACAATTGCATTTGATTTCTTGTTCTTAGCATCTGACATGATGCCAAATGATAGATACCTTGCTCCACAATTTGGCTTGGTTCTAGTGCCGAAGAATGTGTAGCTCAGTTCCTTCCATCCCAAGATAGCTATCAACATGAGTAGCCATGAGTAGTGAAATTTTGTTCCTAGATCATGTGCATCCTTGTAGTCATCTAGAAACAAATTCAAGAGGTAGGGTTCCCAGATAATTGTGTTGCCCTCGACACACTGAGCTGCAATTGTGATGACCCCGGTCGAAACTTCCTTCCTACGCAATTTTTGTAGCAGTTTGCAGGCTAAGTTTTTTGCGGCCATTTGTGTCGCGGCATCATTGATCCTCTTGATGGTGATTCTTCATGTCCCCCTGTCAGTACTGTATTTCATATTCATCTCCCTTGCAAGTGCTTTCTCCTTTTTCTTATCGTTGAGAAACTGCGCGAGATCCATGCCCCGGGATGGAAACCCTATGATGTGCGCAATGAGATGTACGTTTATCGAGATGAGCTTGTCCAACCATATATCCCTGCCATGTGTAACTGCCATCAACTGTTTGACTTAACCATTTGCATATTGTCCCCTACCAAAGTGTGGTAGATCAAGAAGACCCAAAATCCCTGTTTTCTCCAATATTATTGCCCACTAGAGTGGTTGATCAATCGATTCCCCAGCCGCATTCACTCCCACAGTCTGTAAGTACACTTTCTTTGTGAATTCAGGGAACTTGTCTGTGTCTTCTACATCGTGGTATGATTATTTAAGCTTCTCAATATGACCCAAAATTCTATTTTAACCTGTACCCCATCTGGTATATGCAGAAAAACAAGGGTTGTGATGGGTTGCTTGCGATGTGACCTAGGTACCTGCTGCTTGTCTTTCTTCGGTAGTCGCTGGCTTGAGGTTCCAACGGCCAACGTTTGTACTTCGGAATACCATTCTGGCCAACCTGTGACATCCTCTACTGTTCCTTCTGGTGGGTGGTTTGACATGGTTGTTTGGGATTCGTCTAGCTCGACTGCTACTTCCTGATTCGTCATCGTTCCATTGACTCTTGGAGCTACTTCAATGTTCTCTGGTTGTGCCTCCTTTAGGGTTTCTATGTCCTGGTTCTATTTCTCTTGTGCCTATGATGGCATATGTACATTCATTCCCTCCAGTATTAGTTGTTGGTTTTCTTCCACCATGGATGTGGGATTTACCAGTGTTGTATCTGTTGCTGGGATTTCGTCGACATTAACGAACTTTGACAACTGTTGTTCTCCTTCTTCCAGTTGTACCTATTCCTTGGTTCTAACTCTGGGTTGTCTGGTGGTCTGGCTTTCTTCTGCTTTCTTTGGTGTTTCCATGGTGGAGAGTGTCAAACATTTTTTGAGATTAAATGTTCTCTGTGACCTCTGTTAACTTTGCTCTGTATGCACTATCACTCTCTGTTTCTTCTTCAGTCTCACAATAACGTGTTTTCTTCTGCGTCCATGTTTTGTATGGGCATCGCATGAAGCTTGTTGAAGGCACTACCTTTATGATGGATTAAGTTAACCTTTGATTTGTTTGTACTTGCCATTACTCTCCCTCATCATCTCCATTTGGCGTGATTAATGTGGCGTCCCGTCAGTCCTTTCCAGCATTCAATTCCGCATAACTTCGTCATTTCATACTACTTTTTGCATCTTTCCTTTTCCTGCTTGTTTCCACTACTGACCTGGTCATTGGTCTTGTCCTCGCCAAGTCTGTATTCCCAAGTTTGCATGATCTTTATTCTTTCGACGCATTATGCTTAGGTTGGCAATATTTAATATACTTTTTTTTTTTTACTGCGCGGTGGGTGGTCGACTGTCCTTATACAACTTCAGTCGGCTCCCGTTGATCATCCCTTTGAGTTTTGAGCATGATAAGTCTTTCAACTGTAAATCTCCTCCGTCTATGACAATTTTTACCTCATAAGGTCCTAACCAATGAATTCTGAGATTTCCTAGGTGCTGAAAGTATTTGCTATCATACATCAATACTAAATCTCCTTCCTTGAAAGTTTTCTTGTCTGTCATGCCAAGATTTGTCTCTTGATTTCTAAACTTGTTGGTGAAATCTTGCCAGGATCTAGTCTTCCTCCATTGTCATCAACAGATTTAGTCATTCATGCATTGTGCCTCACTCTGTCATGTGTGTAATTACTGCTACGCGTAAGCTTGGTACTAGAAATTCTAATGGCACCACTGCTTCCTGGCCATAGACCAGTTTAAATGGTGTGTGCCCTGTCAACGTTTTGCACAGAGTCTTGTATGCCCACAATATTGTCGGTATTTTGAGGTCCCAATCGTCCCTGTTGAAATTATAGATCTTTGTTAGTGCATGCTGCAAGATTTTTTTAATTTCCTCTACTATACCATTTGCTTGTGGGTGATATGGTGTGCTCTTCTGATGATGGACTTCAAACTCTTCAGTCATAGTGTTAATAGTACTATCGATGAAGTGCGTTCCTTGGTCGCTCATCAAAACTCTTGGGCACCCAAATCGAGTGATTACTTGTTCAAATAGGAAGTGAGTTGTTGTTTCTGCGCTGCAATCCTTCACTGGTGCTGCTTCCACCCATCTCGTTATCTATTATGTCATGGTAATGATGTACCTTTCTCCTGTTCTTTTTGTTGGTGGGTTGATTGGTCCTACGAAGTCTATTTCCCATTTATCAAATTCCTACAATGTTACCTTTGGTCGTAGTGGCATCTCGTCTCTTCTCTTTGGTTTACCTACCCTTTGACAGGCATCACATCTATGGCAATAATCCTTCAAGTTTCTATGAATGGTTGGCCACCATAGTCCTGCACGCAACACCTTCTACATAGTATCTTTTCCTATGTAATGTCCTCCTACTATTCCCTCATGGGATTCTGTTAACACTCTTGGTCTTTCGTGTTCTAACAAATATCTGTGCAAGATGTTTTCTGTGCCCATTTTGTATAAGTGTTTCACGATTAGTTGGTAGTCTGCAGCTCATACTACCGGGTTTTTCTTATGCGTGGTATTATATTCCTGTAGTGCAGTACCTATGTTCAAGCACTGAATGATATATACAAAGTATTCATCAACGATCTGGAATGAAAATAATTGTGTGTCTGGGAAGTTTCCTTCTAAATTCGTAGGTTCTTCTCCATTTGTGACCCTTGATAGGTGGTTAGGTCCTACATTCAATTTTCCTGGGTTGACTATGACTTCAAAGTCAAATTATTGAAATAGTAGTAACCATAGACAAATTCTCCCCCCCAACACTGGCTTCTTGACTAGGTATTTAAGGGCTGAGTGATCTGTGAACATCTTAAAGTATTTTCCCAGTAAATAATGTCTAAAATTTTGTAGTGCATAGATCATAGCTAGGCCTTCTCTCTCTGTTGTGTTATAGTTCTACTATGATTCTGATAAATTTCTACTCGCAAACGCTATGGGGTGATCCAAATCCCCCACTCCTGGCTGCACCAAGATAGCTCCAAGTGTTATGGCTAATGCATCTACATGTACATGGAATTTCTTCTCCCAGTCTGGAAATACTAGTATTGGCGTGGTGACCATATTTTCCTTTAGGGTATCCAGACCGTGTTGACACTCGTCGTTCCACTAAAACTTTGTATATTTTCTTAACAGTTTTTCCATTGGTGCAGTAATCTGCACGTATCCTTTGATGAAATTTCTATAGTACCTTGTGTGTCCCAATGCCGCTCTCAGCTGACAGACTATTTTTGGTGGTGGTAAGTTAACAATTACTGTGATCTTTGTAGGGTATACTAGTAAACCTTGTTTGCATACTATATGGCCCAATAGTATCCCAAACAGTGTTCCGAATATACATTTTTTTTATGTTTAGTGATATCTGGCACTGCCTACATATTTCTAACATCATCCTTAAGACTTCTACATGTTATTTAAACAAACTATATACTATCCAATCATCCAAGTATATCTCTAGAAACTGGTGGATGAATTCCTTAAACACAACGATGACTACTCTGGAAAATATTGTTGGTGCATTCTTCAGTCCAAATGACATGACTGTGTACTGGTAAGATACCCATTATGTCACAAAGGTGGTCTTATATATGCCTTCCTGTGCTATATTGATCTGGTGGTAGCCTAAGAATCCATCGGTGAATGAGTAAGATTCGTGTCCTCCTACGTTCTCCAACACTTCATCCGCGAAAGGTGTAGGGAATGGGTGATGTAGGCATGCATCCTTCAATTTCCTCTAGTCGACGCATATCCATATCCCTCCTTTTTTTTTTCGTGAACTACCATTGGGATTATCCATTCAGATTCTTCCACTGGTTCTATGATTCCGGCTTCGAGCATTCTGTTGATCCCAGCTTTGAATTTCTTCTTGTATATCAGGTTCAATATATATGGTCGATGTCTGATTGGTATCGCTTTGGCTCTAAGTGGTATCTTCATTTCTCATAGCTCTCCGAATATACCCTTAATCTCTATAAATTTTGTGGGAAATAGGTTGAGGTACTGGTGTAGTAACTCTGTTATGCTCTCTACTATTTGCTCATCCCAGTAATATCCAATGCTGGTCATTTTGAGATTCTCAACTGTCCCAATTTTGAATTTATTTACCTTGATTGGCACAACAATAAATTCTAATTCTATAGGTATACCTTCCACTTCTGTTTCGCCTTCCACTTCCTTGATCTGAATATCGTGCGGATCATCTTCCTCTAGTGCGTCTTCATGCACGTGGAAACATGACAATAGTTCCTTGACTGTCCATCTGTTTCGTTGTTGCTCTTCTGTTACGAAATCGACTTCTGGTTCCTTAATGAATATCACCCCTCTTATCCTTTTAAGAGCTGCTTCTATGTTGGGGTACTCATGCTCAAATGAGAAAGTGACTGTGAAATTATGTTGCAATACCGTCAATGTCATAGTTCCTTTGCAGAGTTCTTGGTCTGTGTAAAAGTTTGTTGGTATGCCCTCTAGAGTGTGTATAAAATGATGAGACCATTCCTTTGGGGGTGTCAGTTTCCATAGCATTCTTCACTTCTCCAAGTGTTCCGTTGGTTCCCCTTGTCCCTCATACTTCTGTTGCTTGTTGTATTTATGTTATGCGTTGAACCTTATGTGCAATAACCTCTTACATTGGTACCAATATGTGATTGTCTCTTTTTGTTCACCCCACCATCTTGCAGGTGTGGCCTTTAGTGCTATATCAAGTGCTAGGAGTCTCTGATTATTTGAAACTTCATCTTCATACTATGCCAAGAATATTTCCAGGTCATTTATTACGTGGAAACTGGGTGGTTCCCTTATTTCCACGCCTACCCATCTTACTGTTCGGTCTATTCGTTCACATCTTCTCATGGAAACTTCATGTAGCCTTTGTTGCTAGTTCTCTAAACTGGTATCTGAGTCTATTGTATATGAAGTAATTCTCCACCAACTGAGTATTTCGTCTATAGTTGGGTTTATGTAATATTCGTTGCACACATTTTTTCTATACAACTGGCCGATTTCCTCTAAGTCTAAGCAAGTAGGTTCTACAAACCTTTCTCCTTCTGATGGGTCTAATGGTGCAATGACCATGTATTCACATTAATCAAATTTCATTTTACGCATCTTCAAATTGATGATGGGATGGTTGTTAAACGACGAATCCAAGCCGAGAAATGATGGATATGGTGTTGTGTCTTCCACTATTTCAATGACCTCAAAATATTCTTTAGTGCGCACTCCATCTAGGTCTACTGTCACTCCTTTCATTCTACCAATTGGTAGGACTCTGTGTTGGTTTGCTAGTTTTAGTTGAACCAGTGAGTATACTTGATCTAGATAGATATCGGTGGCCACCCACCTTTTTCAACTGGCTCAAAACAATTTTCTGACAATTTTGGCAATTTACTATTTTTAGCAGTTTTAACTTTCGGGGCCATTTTGAGGGCCTAAATGAAGGTTTTTCAGGATCAATCTCCTCAATGATATACAAATGCACTATTGAGCCCCCAAAATGAATCTCCTCGATGATACCTTTCCAACAGGCTATCACACGCCTAAAACGGAGATTGTATGCAAAAGTTACGACCCCGGGAAGTTGATGTACTAACTTACCCAAACGGGGCCCACATGACTTTTGGCGCTTCATCTCCTAGGGTTAGGTTTTTGGATGTCTAGGGTTTTTGGCATTATTTATTATTGTGAAAAAGGCCTTCATATCCTCATTGTAACCTTCTTCTTGCAAATGCGCGCTGCCGTCACATCTCTTCTCAGAGATAAGCCGCCACCATTCCAGCAAGCTTGTTTCTGCTGCATTTTACAGTTTCATCTTATTTCGTTCTTGAATAGAAAACAAGTTTTACTGTATCTCTATTATTTTGTGTTAATAACTTGTTAATAATATGTATTCATTTCGTTCTACTCATAAAATTCGGATCAATGGTATTAGAGTGTTCTGCTCCTTGTCGTCTTAATGCATGTCCCCAACGAGGTCGGAGTACAAAGAGTTGGGTCTTGAGCTTGTTTCTCTTGAGGAAAGAAGCTCTCGCATGCCCAAGAAACCTCCCATGGCAGGAGAAAAGAAAGATGATGAGATAGGAGATCCTTTCAAACTATTGATTGAGGAATCCCTCA
The DNA here is from genome assembly GCA_009831015.1 of Picea engelmannii. NCBI lineage: Eukaryota > Viridiplantae > Streptophyta > Pinopsida > Pinales > Pinaceae > Picea > Picea engelmannii. The sequence continues at coordinate 2,573 of WSFP011415290.1, read as the reverse complement.
CACAACAGAGGAACGAGATGATGGATAGTTTCGCGCAAATCCTTCGATGACTACCAACAGGAGACACATCTTCTTCGAACGGAGGTTCTGCCCCATTCAAGGTAAAATTGAACTTCGATATTCCTATATTTGAAGGTCAGATAGACCCAGATGATGTAGACAAGTGGTTGAATCTACTAGAAGGGTATTTTTCTGTCCATAACTTTTTGAATAAAGAAAATATTACTTTTGCGCTCCTCAAAGCCATTCCCTATGTCAAAGATTGGTGGGAAACTTTCTATGAGAAAAAGGAAATAGAGGAAACCTTATTATTTTCAATCACAACCACCTGGGAATCCTTCAGGGATGCTATTAAGGAACAATACTACCCTGTTGGAAGTTATGATGACCTATATACCAAATGGACCACACTATTGCAAGAAAGAGACTAAGCAGTGCCAGATTTCACAAATATCTTCCATACCTTGCACACCAAGTTGGGTATCAAAGATTCAGAGTGACATCTGGTGCTCAAGTATCATGGTGCTCTACATAGATACATCTAGAATGAAATGGAATTTTTGGACATCTCATCCTTGGGCACGGCCTATCGATATGCCATCAAAATCGAGCAGAAGCTCAAATAAAAGACGCAACAATTTGGGCTTGGGAACCCCTCACAACAAAAGCTAGGAAAGGGCGGCCCCAACCCACCAAACAAAGGACAGAGAAAAGATGGATAGTATCAGGACAACCAGTCCAAGCTGCAAGCAAAGGACACCAGAAAGACAAAGAAAGATACTGGGAAGTGGTGCGACTTCCATAAGATCCCTTGACATAACATTGTTGACTACTTCTCAAAGCAGTCATTGGTGACTGAATTGAAAGCCTCTGAATCAGATGTAGATTATGACTCTAAGATAGAACCAAAAAGGGGAAGATGGATCATTGACGCAGAACCTAGTGCCACCGTTGCTACCACCAAGCTCCAGCCTGGTGAACCAGATGAACCAGAAGAAGGAGAGCGCCTCTTCCATTCACAGATGTGGGTAAAAGGCACCCCACTGCACTTCATCATTGATAGTGATATCCAAAATAACCTCATCTTAGTAGAGGTCATCAAGCAGCTATCCCTGCCAGCAACGCCGCACCCACAACTGTACACCATTGGATGGCTCCTCCAAGGAAGCAATCTCTGCGTCAGCCAACAGTGTCGATTGTCGTACGACATCAAGCCCTTCAAAGATGAGGTATTGTGTGATGTTTCTCCTCTCAAAGTTTGTGATGTTCTTTTGGGCCAACCTTATTTATGGAAACATCATGCTGTATATGAGTCTAGGCCTCGTAGTGTTATTATTACTTTGAACAGGAAATTGTACAGGATATGCGAGGCAGTCCCACCTAGTTCTATTTCCTTTATCTCTGCTAAGCAATGCAGGAAGGTCATCTCTCAGACGGGGAAGTTTGTCTTTTTCATGATTCACTCTCAGAATAAGTGAAAGATCACAGCCACATCTAGGGTCTCTGTGGCCGACCTCTCCACACAGTAGAAGCAAGTAGATAAGGTTGTGGAAGAATACTCAGATATCTTCTCCTCACCTATAGGGGTACCTCTGTACTGCTAGGTCAAGCACCCCATCGATCTGACCCCAGGTGCACTGCTACCCAATGGGCTAGTCTATCATTGCTCGTTGTTAGAGAATGAGGAGATCAAGCAATAGATCCAAGAGATGCTCCACAAGGGGTACATCTGCCCCAAATCATCACCTTGCGGGAGCCCAATCGTGCTGGTACAGAAGAAAGATGGAACCTGGCGACTCTGTATTGATTACCGGGCTCTGAATAAAATCACAGTTAGAAAATGGCACCTGATTCCCCGAATCGATGACCTCCTTGATCAACTCATGAGGGCCAAATACTTCAGTAAGATTGATCTGAAGTCTGGCTACCACCAGGTCCTGATAGAACAGACAGATGTATGGAAGATCGACTTCAACTCAAAGGAAGGCCTTTTTGAATGGTTGGTCATGCCCTTTGGTTTGACAAATGCTCCAGCCACTTTCATGAGGATGATGGATGATATCCTGCGACCATTCACCAATACTTTTGTAGTGTTGTATCTTGATGACATTCTAATTTATAGCAAGACTTGGGCCGAACACTTGCAACATATTCAACAGGTTCTACACACCTTGTGACAACACAAGCTATACGCCAAGCTATATGTTGTTGGGTATTCTACCCTACGGACTAATAAGCTAGGGCTCTAAACTTATACGCAGAAAATGACCCTTAAGACTTAACTTTTGACCTTCTACCCGAATCTGAAACCCCTTTCTTCACATGCATACAAGAGAAGAATAAACCAACCTTTTTCCGGACGGCTGAAGTAGATCCTCTATTGAGTTTCTTGTCCTTTTGCTGCTGCTGCTCCTTCCACAAAGCTTCCTACAATCCAACAATACTATGCATGCATGCTACTGATCTATTATAGGGTTAGAGATAAAAACATAAATCAAATATCATAGATGAGACTCATGTATGCGGGACGGGAAAAGTATATTTTTCATTAACTTCAATACAAATCAACTTAC
>WSFP011415289.1:0-23848 GCA_009831015.1 Picea engelmannii | reverse complement strand
TTATGGAGGCATGAAACCCCTTTATTTTTCTATGAAGTTTATAATTTTGTTTCAGTCTTCAAGAAATTTTTATTTGGAGAAAGAACTTCCAAGATATCTATTGAAGCTACCAAATTTCTAGAGAAGAAAGGAATGATAGAGAAAATGGAAAATCATAGTATTATAAGAATATTTTGTTCAAAAGAAAATCATTCCTTTCTTCCATATTATGTGTCTGATAAATTATTCATCACAAAGGTAGCAAGGCAATACAATTTATGGTTGCACTTTTTCCATGAAAAAAGAAAAAAAAACAATTTATTCCTCTGCCATGGAAAATTGGAGAATTTGTATTGAGGAATATGAATAAAATTGATGAATTTGCAGGTCATTTTAACAATGTCAGTTTGAAATATGCTGAAAAGATCAAAGATTATGACCCAAACAAAATATTTATTGAACATATGCAATAAGTGGGTTTAGTAATTCTTTTATTCAAACTGTTTTGAGTGAAGAAGAAGAATTCAATAGCCAGAACACTCCTACACATGACACTGCCGATTTGGAAACATTACTCAGCAACAACGACCTTTATAAACAAAAATGAAAAAATCTTGGTGAAAAGAGCGCTAAATCTCCAGTTATCACTCCAAAGAATACTACATCCAGGGGTAGTGCTCTAGTGGCTCACCTAGTTAAGAAGTGTATCAACAATATCTCTAGTGGAGGAGGAGATAAGAATCCTCCCTTTGGAAAATTTGAAAGTTCCCACAAACCTCCTGTAAGCAAAAAAAGAAAAACCCCATTACAAGAGGAAGAGAACAATCTCTTAGAAAATGATATTCAAATCTTCTCTTTGGAAGATATGGAATTCGAAGTGTTAGCACTCTGTAAATTTTGTCCGGCTGAATAGACAAACGATAGAGGTAACTATTTCAACCAGCTTTAGAGTTGAGGCACTAGCTTGCTCAACTCAGAGAGGGCTCTCTCCTGTCACTTGATGTTTCTTTAAAAATTGGTGGCTAGATTTGGTTTGTTTTGGGGTTTTTAAATAAAGTTGCTGGCAAGGAAGGGGAGGAACACTCAGGGCTATGGATTCAAAATTCTGAAAGTGAATGAAAACAATGCATCGACTGATAGAACTCTCCAGAGGATAAAGGATGAATGAGGCGATGAATTTGAGTTATTCTTAAATTTAAATAGAGTGTAGGAAGATCAAGAAAACAAATAACTGCATCAGAGCATTACTGAAATGAATTATGAATAAGTTAAGAAGACAATGACATGGTTTAAATTGCTTAAGCCAAGAGCATCATGAGATGAATTCTGGGCCTTTAACTCTCCAATTTAAACAAAAGAAAACGTAAATGAAGTAACATGTCACATGAAATACATACGATGAAAGGAAACAAAGCTCATATCACCACTCGTTAGAATCTTTTCATAGAGACTTCAAAATCTTCTGCATTTATATTCAATTTAGATTCAAAAAATTTACAAAATAGAGTCTAATACAACCAAAAGGTGCTTTTGCACTTCTGCCAACATTAATTCATTCAAGTAACCCAATACTTATACAATTTGACCAAAATAACTGAAATTTGAAGCGTTTCAGCTTCCAAAACAGTTTCGACTTACAATTCTGGTATACGAAACGATTTACAATAATTGAAAAAACATTTCAAAATTATGTGTGATTTCTCTGACTGTTTAGTTCCTTTCCCGTTATCTGTCTCGCTCTGGTCTTCTGTCGGATCTGCAAAGTTGATGATGCTTGGGGATCATTGACTAGCTCCAACGATATTGCACTTTATCTTACCCAACCACACGATTTCCTTCCATTATGAATCAGAGGGGATTCCGCAATCCATCATCTCTTTAATCAAAATCTCCAAGTCAATGCACATGGCATAGGACATAGTCGACATGCCGACTTTCACTATTTTGAACTTATTCAAAATTTCGAAGTCTGTAGCCAAATATTCTACTAGACTTGGGCCTTTCAGACTTTCTTCTATAGCTTCAAATTTAGAATGGTCCATTCTGCATTGCACGAGGAGAGTTTTGTAATCTTCTTGATTGTATAATGAACCTCTGCCATTCCAAAACAATGGGAGGCCTTTGATAAACAATTGTTCAAATGCATCTTTAAATTCCCGTATGTTGTGCTCCATTTGCATAGCTTTGTTTTGGACCGATCTGAGCAGGTTATGTTTGGTGATGATTTTCCTAGTTGAAATGATCAATGCAGACCTGTCTTTTATCCCGATAGTTTGAAGATTGGTAGTTGGCACATAATTTAGCAAGTCAATAGCATTTTGGGCCCATTCTGAGGGCTTCTTGGCTAACACTTCATTAACAACAACACACCTGCTCCGAGCTGTAGCAGCCACACTGTCTTTGTCATTTAAAAAATTTAGATAAACCATGAATTTAGCAGCGTCTGTAGTAATAACATCCCATATGACATGTTTGGCTCCCTACAATAATGTTTTGCCCTTTAACCTAGTTTTCAGCTTGCTCACTCTCTCTTGCAAATCTTGATTATCTCTGTGAAGTTGAGCCATCTTCTCATCCTTCACCTTCATCTATTGTTTCAACTTTTCTATAACCTCATTGAGACCTTTGATCTCCCCTGTTTTGATGCTTACCTGGGACATAGCTTGGACCAACCCTTTAGTGCTAGATCCAGTCTCTATATTAGTAGGTACAATGACAGCCATATCTGATGTTGTTGCCTGCGCTTGTGACCAATTCTCTTTCTCTTTTTCCAATTGCAGCACTTTAGCTTTGTAATTGAGTGCCTCTTGTCTGAATGTCTCTTTCTCTTGTTCCAAAGTAGTTAGTTCTGTTGTTTGTGGATGTTTTGTAGGTGACATCTTCAGCCTTTTCTTTAAGCTTTTGATCATCTTATCCTTTTCGTCTAGAGAAGCTTTCACCCCTTGAGGACCTTCAAACTCTAGCCTTTTGACCTGTGTCATCCAGGCTTTGCTTGATGTGTTTTCCTATTTCATTTGTCCATCTAGTTTGAGTGCATGTGTTGTCAATCTTGCGACCCTCAGACCCAAACTCAGATAATCAGAATATAGCATATCGCCGACATTTCCGTGGAACTTTACTTTGTCAGGGGCACCAATATTTTCATAGTGCATTTTGATCTCAGATACCTTATCATCATTAGCCACTGCTATGTTAAATGTTTTCTTTTCCACATCCCTGACCGAGAGTAAAGAAGCTTTAAAATGGGAAGTCTTTTCCACTTCAGGCAAAAGGTCCCTTATTTCATTGTTGGCCATACTTCCGTTCACAGTGTACTGGTTCATTAAATCTTCCTTGGACTGATAAACTTCCCCAGGTGTCTAGCTAAATATGTGTTTCCTGCTGCTAAAAACCTTTGTGCTACTTTTAGTTTGTGTCATGTTTTCCGTACCTGCTTCTTCATTCTTGGTTACACCTTCTACCATTTCCATGCATGTTTTCTCCTTGGGTTCTTCTTCTTCCAAGTCGACTATTTGAGAGGATGATGTGATTTTCATTTTCTTGAGAATATCTTGCTGGTTGTTGGCGCCCAGGGCCTCTGAACTACTCCTCTTATTGTAGACACTCATTTTAGGAGCTTTGATAATAAATCTAGGAGAAGGTTTTTGTGTTGGGCTCTGCTGGGTAGATGGTTCTGTTTGTTTTGCTTGATCATGTTGTATAGTGACCTCCATATCTACACAGGTTTCTAGATTGGCCAACTTATCGAATCCTTCAACATGCTCATGTTCATAGGGGCCTTGTTTGCTCGCTAATCTTCTCTTTGATATGATCTGGTGCGGGTCATATTTTCTTCCTTGCAACTGTGTGAATCCAAATTCACTGAGTTTGGATTGAATCTAAGGCAAACAAGAGTTGTTCTTCACCACAAAGGGACCTACTATGAAAGGGAATTTTAGATTAGAAACCTTGTGTGTTTTCAAAAAATGCTCGGTCTTTAAGATGATCCTTTGTCTTATGAACTCCAAAGAAAAGATTATGGGGGTCAGAAAGACTGGTAAAAGATGAGGTCCTTCTTGGTAGCCATATACCCAAGTCACAATGGACTGTATGAACAACATCCAGTCACCTATCTTGCTCTCTGGATTTGGTTGTAAACAACTTTTCATTTCTTCCAGGACCCTTGACAAGTCTGAACCGAAGATAAGACTGTACACCCTGGACATAATCTTATTGATGAAGATAAGCATGGTGATCTTTTTACATTCAATGTAAATGAATGCAGTCTCGGGAAATTCAGTTTTGTTAGATTCCAGGAACATCCTCGGCAAATGGGTGTAATATCTTAAATGTCTTAATGAATTGAAATTCACCAACTGCTGATGCATATTGTCAATAATGAATTTGTCAAAACTGATACTGACTCACTGACTCACTGACCAGACTCTGACATAAAGAAAGTCAACATGAAACCTAACATGACTTCTACCACAAACTTGACATTGTCCAATCCTAAAATTTGACCTAATAGAGAACAAGCCCACTGGACTTCGATGATCATGACGCTTACACTGGCAGGTAATGACAGACTCTCTGAATGGTACTCGGGTTTGACAATGGTTTGTAGAAACCGGGTTTTTACTTATGGTGGGCATTCTCTATAAATTATGATCATTTTTTGTTCCTCAAAGGACTCTGATACCGTGGAAGAAGACTCAGGTATACTGAGGGTGTGCCGGAGCGATGGACTGTCTATTTCACATAAAACCTCTGACCCTAATTTATTCAGAATGACTATGTCTTCCTGAGAATATCGCTCTGCACACCAACTTCAAATTCAGGGAAAGGAAAGACTACTTATATGACGTAAGGGGTGATGGAGGCTTGAGCCACTTCGAGGAAAGGTAGGTGCATTCTGAAATTGTCCAACAAGTCCAATCTGGACACAAAAACGAGCGAGACTGTTATCTCTGTGTCGGAAATGTCAGAGTCTCTATCAATTAGGGATTCTTATTTGGAGGAGTTGTCTTGCTCATTTATGGATAAGACAATAGGATTAGCGGCCATGGCGAAAATACCTGTTAAGCAGCGAGAGAAACACAAATATGGTTCAGTTATGAGCTTGAATTTCAAATGGATGCTTTGTGCCAAGTTTCCAAATGTTTGAATGCTTTAAATTATCATAAAATAATGTCGGGGGTTCCTCCTTTTATAGGTATCTATTGACATCAGGGGTTGGAGAAAACGGTTTTAGGTGAATCGCTTTTCACCTCGATGTGCCTCTGAGGGCGCCACGCATCCATGATTTAAACCATGATGGTTTTCCATGGCCCGCCCTTGATTCATTAATATTTGTGCTACTTCAATCGTCGATATGATCCTTAGTCGTTGATCCAGACTGCTTTAAGATCTACAGTCTGTATTCACCCAGCGACCGTGGCATCAGGGGTTTGAGAAAGTGGTTTAAGTTAGACTGCTTTTTTCCCCGATGTGCCTCTGGAGGTTCCACACGTCCGTCGATAAAACCATGATGGTTTTTCCTGACCCACCCTCGATTGTTTAACCTTCATGCTATTTTGATCCCTGATATGCGCTTTGGTCGTTGATCTAGGTCGTTTTCAAGTTCGACGGTTCGCTGAGTCTCACCCTTCACAAATTCGCCATATTTGTCCATACGCCGCCAGATATAGCCTGGTCTTCTAAATGATCATATCTCCTTAGCGACATAGCCTTTCACTAAAAATTTCGATACTCGAATACCATTTCGAAAATATTTATGGTGATAAGATCAACTCTAAATGGGGATGCTATCCTCCCTGCGAGGTAGCAAAGAATTGTAGACTAAGTGCCTTCCCATTGGGCTGTAGTTTATCAATGTGACCTGAATCTGCTAATCTTTATTTGAAAACTTACAATCTATTCAGCATAGCTCAGGGCCTTCACCTCGGGCTTCAACTACGTTGCCTTTATTTCAATTTCATGCATAAAGGAAAAAGTAGAACGATTATATACAATGAATGGTGGCGTGATGCTTTTTCAAACAATGTAATGCTTGAGGAACCTGCCATTCACAATCCCTCCTCTGGTGAGTTCTCCATTACTTTCTTCCAACAAATAGGCGTTGCTCCCACGGTAAGCTAAGACTTTGAACAGACCCAACCATAGGTTATCAAATTTCCCATGTTTACCTTTATCTTCGTTTCTGGCGTCCCATTTTAGTACCCAATCTCCTAGTTTGAATTCATCTACCTTGGTATGTTTATCGAAAAATTCTTTGATCTTGTCTTGACGAAGCTGGGCGTTATTGAAGGCCTTTTCTCTGGTCCGTTGTACGCTGATGAGCTCATCATTTCTCCTCTGAGTGGAATTTGTTTTTGCTTCTTGCTCCTGTAACAACTTCATCACCGACAATCCTAATGTAGTAGGAAAAATGGCCTATGTACCATAAATGATCTGGAAAGGAGATGTGGCAATAGCTCTTTTTGGGGATATCCTGTAATCCCATAGTGCATGGATGAGCTTTTTGTGCCACACCTTTTTGTTCTCTTGCAACAATTTTTTGATGATTTTGACCAAGCTTTTATTTGAAGACTCAGCCAATCCGTTCCCTTGAGGATAATATGACGTGGAATGACCAAGAGTAATGTTGTAATCATTACAAATTTTTTCCAATTTTTTACACTTAAAGGTCACTGCATTGTCTGTTATAATCTTGACTGGGCATCCGAATCTGAACATGATATTGTCTTCTAGGAACTGAATGATAACATCATATGTAGCCTATCTGGCAGGAACAACCTCGATCCACTTAGTAAAATAATATGTTGCAGTCAAGATCCACTTATGTTGAGCCGAGGATTGTGGATGTATCTCTCCTATGAAATCTAGGCCCCATTGTCTGAAAGGAGCTTCTACTGAAATGGGTTTTAGTGGTAGAGATTGTAATTTTCCTTTTTCCATCGAAGATTTGACATTCATGGCACTTTGAAACTTCTTTATAAACGTCATGAAAAATGCTAGGCCAATAAAAGCCAGCTCTAAAAATGTTGTGCACAGTCGTCTTCTAATAACGATGACCTCCACATTCACCTTTGTGGAACTCTTTGATTGCTCTCTCTGCTTCTTCTTCTATCAAACAACTCAATAGAATTCCCCCTGGATCTTTCCAATATAGCGATTCATTTACTATACAAAATTTTGATGCCTTTAGTTTCAAAAATCTAGCTTTTGTTTTACTGTACGCAGGAGGAGCCTATAGATTTTTCAACATAAAAATGATATCTACATACCATGCAGAGTCAAGAAAATTCTGAGATATTTGTGGAGTTGCCCTTTCTTCCTCTACTGCAAGGTCTGACAGATCTGCATTGAAATTTATTCCCAAGAGTTCGCAGTTTGTTTGTGCCATCAGTCTAGCAAGTCCCTGTCCTTTGATCAACTTCGTGGGCTTGATTTCAAGATCATATTCTAACAGTATTGCAATCCATTTTCCCCTCTTCCCTTCAGGACCGGGCTGTGTTAAGATGTCCTTCATTGAGCTACTGGGAACATAAGCTATGGTATGTGAATGTAGGATATAAACCCTGAATTCTTTCAATGCCTTGACCAAAGCTATGCTTGCTTCTCCATGATATCATATTTTAAAGGAGCGTCTCTCAATGTTTTACTGTAGTATGCTACGGGCTTCTCGAAATTTTGGTCATCTTTCTGGAGTAATATGCCTGCAATTGTGTGCTCTAAGGCAAATGAGAACAATATGAAATCTTTCTCAAAATTTGGACTAGCCAATACAGGAGCCTTTGTCAATGCCACCTTGTTGTCTTCAAAGGAATTTCTCGCTTCAGGAATCCATTTTATTTCATTCCCCTTTTTTAGCATGTTGGTGATGTGTTTTATGATTTACATTAAATTTGGGATAAACCTCCTCAAAAAGTTTACTTTCCCCAGGAAAGATTCTACCTCCTTTTTGCTTCTGGGTATGTCGATTTTCAAAATCCCTTCAACCATGTTGGGGTCCACCTTTATCCCCTCCTTCAAAATGATGTGTCCTAAGTGTTGGGTATGTGTTATATTCTGCCTCGGGAAATGTGACACCTACCTTGGGAAACGTGTCATGTATTTAGGTGGTTTTTTCGGCACATGGTTTTTGCCGATGGTTTTCTATTTCCGGTTAAGGAATTAGGGTTTTGGACTAAACCAGGCCATTGGGTTAGGGTTTTGGATGCTGCTAGCTCCTATATGTATATTGTATTGTAAACAATGTAACACAATGAATGAATATAATATATGTTAGTTTTCCCAGTTTGGGTTTCCAGGGGAAAAATATCTGTGTAATGTTTGTATTTGCCATTATATCTTTTCTGTTATTTTCTGAATAACTGTTTACAGTAGACATTGTACAAGGATAGAATTTACACTAAGAGCTTCCCTTATTCTATGGAAAAATTTGACTTTTTGGAATTCAGTGATATGCCAAATTTCCTGCATTTTTCAAATGCCCTTCTGAGATGTTTGAGGTGTTCTTCATCTGAGGCAGAATACATGGTAATGTCATCAAGGTAGCGTTGAGTGCTCAACATGCCCTAAAAGTTCTGTGACCATTTCCTTTTGGGTACCACCTTGTTTTCCACCTTTGATTGTTCTCGCCTTGGTCTAAAACTGATAATCCGCTTATCAATATATGTTTCATGTCTTAATTTTCTCTTGAGCATACAACAAAGAACCATCTTAAGAGACACAACGACTACTCAAGGAATCAACGACACAGAACTTTCCCGACTCCCTAGAGAAGTTCAACATCGACCAAAGCTTAAGGTGGCGAAAATCACTTTGAGAAGTCAAAGTAGCCAAGTACCGACCTTTGTCGGCGTCGGACGATAGTAGTGTTTCTTTCTTATGAATAGCCTTCGAAAATATTTCGCCGAAGGCTGATCCTTTTGGTTTCGGCAGAAAAGTGTAATCATGAGCGCCGCACAAAAGAGGAGTTCCACTGCCGACCGTCGACGCCCGAAACATTCCCTTAATCACCAATCCAATTGTCATCGATATCGAGAGTTTTATCAAAAAGACAATAGTATGGATAAACCATCTAAATAGTAGTCGATCCCTGATCTTTATGAAGGTAAGACGTGATGTGACGTTTAACCCCCAACTGTTTCAAGTACTTTGGCTTTTACAGTCACCATTTCAGGCACCGCTTTCAATTGGGGTGCTATCATCTCTAAAAAAATGAGCACCTGCATAAAACAGGCCCAGGCACCAAAGGAGGGAGATACCCCCACCTTCTACATGGATTTGTATCTACTGGACGTCATTTGCATCAAGAACTCTTTTTCCAGGATGAACTTGAATTGGCACCCTTTGGAGCTCGCAGTCCATGTATACTACAACATCTTGTGGGAAAACAAGATTTTTGGCGCCACAGGGGCACCACATTTATTTCCTGTTTATGTTTTCGACCGGCTAGTGTTAGGAGAAATCTGCTATCAAACCATCATACAAGGATACAACACAACTTTAGTAAAAGACAATAATCAGGCTTTCATACCGTATGGGTTTCATATTGATTTCTACATGGTCAAAGACACTGCACATGCTAAACAACTTGGGCTAGGTCAATTGGAATTTCGGTTCCAAACTGGTCGATTTCGCAAACACGATCCCAGGGGATTGGTCATACATCACGTGTCACAGGTATCATCCTGTTGGCCTAATGCCCACGATCGGTTTGAGGATGAAATTTTCACTGAGAATGCTCAAGACTAGGATATGGTGACAACTAGGAAGGTTGACCCTAGAGGAACCAGGTTTAGAGCTATGAGCTTTGAAGAGCAGGCCACGTTTTTGGAGTAAGCAGTTCAAGGAGTTGGCCGATGCCCTGAAGCAACAGTAGCATATGAATTGGGGGAAGAAATAAATGATTCCCAAGAAGACATTGAGATTGCAGAAGCTCATCAGGGATCCCCGGTACAAATCAGAGATTTCCCTGAAGATCAAACGACTCAAGAGAGTGGCGCACTTTTACACCAGCAAGCTCAATTATTAATGAAATGGATACAGGATAACCCGCATCTTGCCATAAGTCCCGGGATTTCAACTACCGTCTAGAGTGTCCCGACAGAACCAAGCGATCATAGTCTCACAGTCGCAGATGGCACCAATGGGTCGGGCAATCCTGAATCTATGATATCGCCAATTGATCCCTCGGGAGAAGGAACAACTCAACCAGAGACGGGCCAGGTGTCGATAGAAACACAAGTGCCCAACCCCTTGAGCACACTTATACACATATACAGCGATTACGAGAGCACGAAGCCCTCTCGTGGCAGCCCAATGCGCGTCCAAGAAGAAGAAGGTCCTGAAAAGACCCCTTCCCCAAGTCCCAAAAAGGTCTCTTCTGTTGGGCCCGGGGTTCAGGACCAGGGAGTCCCACATAAGGAAGCTGAAGCTGAAGGTAATCTCAATACAGGAAAGTCCGATGAACCGGAAATAGATATCGGCCCAAGTGACGAACCTCCGCAGAAGGAAATTCGTAATTCCATGATTGATGAGAAGGCAAGTGACAAGTCTATGCCTGACACCTCTATCCTGCCCAATACCCAGATCCCCGGTGAGCAACAAGTAGAGGTTGGATCTACAAGGCAGAACGAAGAAGTTCGAGAGCCCACTCTCGAACAAATATACACTGCGGGAAGCTTGGGAAACAATCTCACATGGGGTGATCAACAAATACCAGACCCGATAGATGAGGTTTCAGACATCTATGCGATCTCCTATGATCAAAAGAGAAAGGCTATCATATAGAGGACTGCAAAGAAGAGAAGAATCACCCTGGATCAGTCCATCATAGTCGTCATTGAGGAGAATTTAATCGATACAACAAACGCCCATACATCTGAGCTGATTAGTGTGAGAAAATCCCTCTAAGAGGCCACCCAGGACAGAGCCAGGAGAGATGAAAAGGAACTTTCCACCGCCCAAAAGGAGCTCAGACACTTGCGCAATCTTGTGGATTACTATAAGGGTGCTACATAGACAGTTGTGTATTTAAAAGATGAGTTCGGTAAAGTTTACGATGAGTTCAAGAAGGAAAGACACCTGTTAATATTGAATATAGCCGAATTCCAGGAAGACACTCTCATGGCACTCGCGACATGTAAGGAAATGGAGCGATGGTATGAGAAGGCACAACAGGCAGTGGAGAGGCTCGACTTTATTGAGGCAATCTAGAAAGGCCGAGAAAAGGAAGACCACGACATTCGGCTAGTAAGTAAAAGCAGTCTCAATCGCATGAAACGATCAGCTGAATACTGGGCCAAAATGTCTCGAATCCCACACGAAGAAATCCAAGAACGATGGGCCAAGTGTCATAAGCACTGGGTAAAATCAATAAAATAATGAAAGACATCGGACTCCCCGAGTATGGTACCCCTGATATGTTTATCAACCTAAACAAAATAATCAAGTTGTGCACCGAACAAGATGCATTTTGGGCCGAAGAATGCTCAAGGGTCACTGATGCAAAGCCAGGGAAAGTACAACAGTTCGCAGGACATCCAATCAAAGCCAAAACCATGCTTTAGAAATTGAACTTCAGCCTTGCAAAGTTTCGGGCGCATGCAGCAGACATCAGGGGAATAAATGCGGCTCCAATGGAACAACACAGATTTCCATGGGCCAACACCTGTGAAGAACTCTTTATCAGATGGTCTGATTATGAAAGAGCCCACCCTTTTCAAGAAACAACTCAGGTGGACTGTTGAAAGATTGTTAGATGATAACGCCACGTGGCGATTTTTTATTAGCTGAAATTATATTTTACCATTAATTACTGTTAATAATTTATATTATAAATAGGGACATCGACCAATGGCAAAAGGTCGATGGTTGTTGTAAGAATGCTTTTTATTTTGGTTGTTGATAATTATTTTGAGACTGCTATGAACGAAGAAGCCCTTCTGGACCAAAGACGAGCTATTTTTCATCAGATGTATGTGATTGGAGTTGGAGGAGAATTACTTCCTTTCCTGTTCCATGAATGTTGCAGTGAATGAGTAAGAGCAATTAATTCTATTGTCAAGTTATCTGGTGCAATGTTTTGATGTTATTTGCTTTAAATGATGAAAGTAAATCATTGTGCTTCTATGTGATGAATGTCTTGGTAGATGAATTATTTTGCTTATCGTGATCTTGGTTACATATGTGTTTATTTTTCTTTATGTTAATTAGTTTACCTCAGCTATGTGATGAGCTTCTTGGTAGATGAATTATTTTGCTTGCCATGATCTTGATTACATATACATTTTTCTTTATGTTAAGTAGTTTTCTCAGACAGTAGTCGGATGCTCATTTGGTTAGAGTATTAGTACTAGGCCCTCTGGCATAAGATTGATGTCTACATGCTCGATTAGCAGGTTATCCCAAGCTCGATCCCTTCCCAATAGTTAAAAATTTTGTCTTGTCTTTGTCAAGTTGGTTTATACTGGCTTGCATATCTCATACCAGCCCCCCATCTAAGACATAATACATAGAAGAACTATCCCAAGTGAAGGAAGATCATTCACCCGAAAACACAAAAGCTCATCAACAATTTGGCCAGATCGTAAGATCTAGAGAACCATTCCACTCCAAACGTTGCAGAGTCTAATTGGGCCTCGGTGGCAGGTTTGGTTCCTGTTGTTGAGTTAGGGGATTTAGGCCCCATCAATAGAATTGGCGCTAGAAAGAGGGCTTGAGAATGAATGGTTGGATATGCAAGTTTGCTGACATTTCGAACAACCTATAGATTCGTAACGGCCCACATGCATGGCTAGTCATCCAACAGACAACCCACCTTTACCAAGTACTCCCGAAGCAGATAACTCACCCCACTCTGAGGAAGGATATCTTCACCCTGAAATACCTTACGCCCTCCCTTAAGAGGAAGTGAATCAGTTTAGAAGGATTACCAGAGCCTACGCCCGACAAATCGGTACGTTTTCCTTCACCCCCATCCTCCCTCGAAGAAAACAACAAAGCAGACTAGTAGTAATCACTCCCGACGAATTTTTCGTACATTCCATCGAAGACTTAATAGATTTCACGATCACCGAAATCCAAGAACCTCTTGACCTCATACCCGAGACGACATTCGATGACATCTTCGAACCTAATGACCTTTCGGAAGACGAAGAGCCTGACTCCGACTCCGAAGATATGGAAGGGAACAACAGTCGTGAGGAGGAGAGAGAAGTTCCACTTCAAGACAATCAACCTTGGTTGACCGGGGACGTCATGGTCGTCCTGGGATGAGTACACAATCTCCCTCGACACCCAAAAAAGTTGCTCCCCAAGTATGATCCTGAAACCTCAGGACTTCCCGAAGATCATATCAAGAAATTCATACTCGCGATAATATGCAACATGAAGACATAGTATGCAGACTTTTCCCCTACACGTTTGAGAACTCGGACATAAGCCCTTATGGCCAAATTATTCGTAGCCACCATGACCCCAAAAGAAAGGGTCAAAGATTTCAATCAAAGATTCACGATTATCCTAAACAAATTTCAGCCCACAACGAAACCTACTCAAGAGTTGCAAATTGAGGTTTATGCCAACGTGCTTCCAGCCCCTATTTCAATGTTCGTTAAGAGAGCCGCTAAGAAAACCCTCGCGGAGAATTTCAAAGAGGCCAAGATGATAGAGTTCCAGATGAAAGGATGTAAAGAAGGCCAGGCCTCTCTAGCAAGAAAAGAAATCCACCCCCCTCCTAGGAGAGGACTCCTAGACCGTCGGGGAAGCCGGTTGAAACAACTCCCGATAAAGGTAATGGGGATATAGAAGGCCTGCAATGCATGGTCAAGAAACTATCAAATGAGATTATAGATATGAAAAGAAATGTGGGCGAGGGAAACCAAAACCAAAGACCCTATAATCCTTTCTTTAAAAGAAACCAGTCGTTCAAAGCAATTAAACCTCCCCCAGCGAACCTAGACTTTGATCTAGGAAATGTCACATCTGATTCTTTCTGTACTTACCACCAAGAGAACCACTCAGAAAGGGAATGCCCTCAGTGGGTCATGCCATGAATTTAATGGCCAATCGTTTTCTAGATGAAGTTTCTCTGACCGAACCATCCAGCAGTTTGGCCTTTAATATTGTCGATTAGGAAGAGGTTGACCCACCACAAGACACGGCCATGCTGATATGGGATCCCGACGTGATCGCGTCTTCGGATGATCTGTTTAAATCTCAGGGACCACCCACAAAGATATCGATGATACAAACACGTATTAAGGGTCAACCCGACCCAAAAGATACTGATGCCACCTGTGCCTCACAAAGTAAATTAACTCCCGATCGCTCTCGGTAACAAACCTATAAGTATATATACTCATGATTCTCCTAAATTAGATTACAATGTAGTAGAAGATTTGAAGAAGTTGAAATATAATGTATCGGTTATGGACATATGTAGAATCCTACAGCAAAAAGACCTTCTGTTGCAAGCTCTAAGTTTGGTAAAAACCTGACCACCAGCGATGGTCAGGAGAAGAATCCGCCCCCTACAGATTTAGCAAGAAAACCAACAATAAACACCTACTCAGAAGGTAGGAAGGAGAGGCCTTTTGTACCACCTTTCCTTTTAACGTTCGAAGTCTTCAACAGGAATCTCCACAATTGTTTGGTAGATTCTAGGGTGTCTTCTAATGTCATGCCCCTGGCCGTTTGTAACAAATTAGGTGTTGTCCCTCTAAAAAGTTATAAGCATGTCATACAACTAGACATGACCCAAGTCAAGGTCATGGGGGAACTCAAAGAGGTGATGATCAGGATAGCCACTCATCCTAATTTTGTGCAAGTGATGGACATCATTGTGGTGGACATCCCTGAGGCATATGGGCTATTATTGAGCCGAGATTGGTTCGAAAAACTAAATGGATACTTTAGCACAGACTGGGCACACCTTTGGCTACTGCTGAAGGGATACAAAAACATGATCATAATCGATAGGGAAAGATACCTGAAACATACGGTCACTGACCTGGAAACCCTGAACGAACCAGCCTCTACCAATTTTCCCATACTAGGGAACCATTTTTGTGATTCTCACTTTGGTAATTTTTCTCCTCTCTTGTCCGATGTTTCACTTACTAAAAACTCTAAAATGACCTTTCAAGAAGAATTTCTGATGCCAATGGAATATTCTCTCTTTTGTCAAAACCTAGTGTTAGGTCTTCCGGAAGAAAAGAACAAAGAGTAGAACACTGATTGGGATAGAAATCGTCGCTCATGAATTTGGACCCTTTATTTTGATGGATCCAAGTCACAAGAGGGTTCGGGAGCAGGGTGCATCCTCATCGATCCAAAAGGTAAATGCCATTTCTTGTCTTGTAGACTAGAATTTGAGTGTACCAACAACATGACCGAGTATGAAGCCCTGGTACAAGGGTTAAAGAAAGCCATAGATCTTAATGTCAAGGAATTAAAGGTGTTCGGAGACTCAGAAATCATCAATAGACAAGTGAGAAATACTATACAATGCAACTCCCTTCATCTTAAGAACTACCAGCAGGAGGTGCAGAGGCTGATAGAACGCTTTGAAGATTTCAATATCACCGCGATCCCCAGAGCGAAGAATATCCTCGTTGACTCCCTGGCCACTGCTGCTTCAAGACTCTCACCTTTAGAAGATTACGAAGCCTCCTGATTCACTGTAGAACTGCTCTACAAGCCATCGGTAGCTAATAATATTTCTAATTGGAAAGTCTTTGAGGGGGATGAACAAATCATGAGCTTCTTGACTAATCAAGACAACTTCAGAGACCTCGCTATAGACAATGAAGAGTTCCAAGAACAACTAATAGAAACCAGTCCTCGGGAGGGTCAACACATGGAAAAACCAAAGGCTCACACAATTCCAAAAGGGATAGTGAATCTAGAGAATTTGTTTGATCTAAAGGAACAATTCAAAGGACCTAAAAACGCAAACACTGGTATCTCCTGTCCCCTCCATGAAACTCTAAATCTTGGAACCCTAGACAACCCAAAGTACGTGAATCTTGGCAAAACGATATCTAAAGAGGAGAGGAAATCCTACCTCAAATTATTCAGACAATACCAGGATGTGTTCGCTTGGTCCTATAAAGATTTGAAAATGTATGATACCTGCATCATTCAACACACCATCCTGTTGAAACCCGAAATCAAACCTTTTCAACAGAAGATCCGGAAGTACCACCCATCCTTGGAACCCCTCATCTATTAAGAGTTAAGGAAGCTTTTAGATGCGAAGATAATTTTCCAAGTTAGACATTCTACCTGGGTAGCGAACCTTGTTCCAGTAAGGAAAAAGTCAGGAGAAATCCGATTATGTGTAGACTTTCGGAATCTCAACAGAGCTTCAGAAAAGGACAATTATCCCATCCCGCCGATGGAGCAACTCCTACAGACCGTGTCGGGCTCATAAATTTTCTCCCTTCTAGACGGTTTCTCAGGATACAACCACGTGTTGGTTTAAGAGGAAGACTGGTTAAAAACTACCTTCCGGACCAAATGGGGAACCTTCGCTTATAAACGCATGCCTTTCGACTTGATTAACGCAGGAGCGACCTTTCAAAGGGCAATGGACGTGGCGTTTTGGGGACTTATAAGTAAGTGTGTGGCAGTATATTTAGATGATGTAATGGTGTATTCGAAAAATAGAGAAGAACACATCCAACATTTAACTCAGATTTTTGAAAGATGTCGAAAATATTGTATATCACTCAATTCTAAGAAAACTATATTTGGTGTTGAAGAAGGTAAGTTGTTAGGCCATATTATATCTCAAGTGGGAATTCGCATAGACCCCAAAAGGACTAAAGCCATAGCTCAACTCCCACTACCCCATAACAAGAAAGCTATGCAGTATTTTTTCGAGCAAATTAATTTCGTAAGGAAATTCACCCCCGACTTCACCGAAATCATCAAACCCTTACAAAAAATGATTTGCAAAGATTCGAGTTTAAGTGGGATAATGAATGAAAAGATGCTTTCAACAATATCAAAGCTGCCATATCTCAGGCCTCGGTATTGCGAAGTCCCAATTTCAATAGAGACTTTAACCTGTATAATTTTGCCTCTGACCAATCGCTAGTTGCGGTTTTGACTTAGAAGGACGACAACAACAACGAAGCCCCGGTGTCATTTATGAGCACCAACCTTCAAGGAGCTGAGCTCAATTACCCCGCCATAGACAAGCAGGCCTACGTGGTCTATAAAGCAATAAAACATTTTAGGTCGTACATCCTCAAGAATCACACCAAGGTGATTGTGCCACACCCCGCAGTCCGATCCTTGTTTACCCAACAAGAAACGAGAGAAAGAAGAGGGAATTGGATGGCGGTAGTCCAGGGATTTCATCTAGATATAAAACCCACCAAGTTAGTGAAAGGACAAGGTTTGTGCAAGCTTGCAGCCGAAGCTCAAGATCAAGCAAACCAAGGTCCGGGGTGGGAGAATGAAATAACACTATGGTGCGGTGAAGCAACATACATTTCCCTGGGACCGGACTCCTGGTACAAGGATTTGGCTCATCTATTACATCACGAGACTTGTCCCGAAAACCTCAACCCTAGAGAAAGGAGAGCCCTTTGATTAAAATCTGCACAATATCGCCTCATAAATTCGGTACTCTTCCGGATCAACTATGATGGGGTATTACTAAGGTGTCTCGAACCCAAAGATGCCAATAAAGTGTTGAAAGAACTCCATGATGGCCCCACTGGGGGACATTTTACAGGAAACACCACCGCTCATAAGTTTATGAGATCCAACTATTATTGGCCCACTTTGTTCAAAGACGCTCATGCTTACGCTAGGAATTGTAGGACTTGTCAAATAAGTGCTAACAAGGAGAGAAGGGCAGAAATCCCGCTTCAGCCTGTAACCGTCTCTAGACCTTTTGAGCAGTGGGGGTTGGATATCATAGGAGAAATTACGCCCAACTCTTCGAAATTGCACAAGTATATTCTTACTGCCACCGACTATTTCACAAAGTGGGCAGAAGCCATTCCTCTGATCCATGTAAATGAGAAAATTGTCATCCAATTTATAGAACAACAACTAATTACAAGGTTTGGTGTTCCTTCTGTTCTGGTATTTGATAATGCAACCTACTTCTCCTCTACCCTATTGGCAGAGTTCGCCCTAGACAAAGGAATCATAATCAAGTACTCTGCAAATTATTACCTGCAGGGAAACGGTGTGGCAGAATCAACCAATAAGAACCTGGTAAGGATACTAAAGAAGACGATTGCAGATAACCATAGAAATTGGCATAACCAACTCCATAATGCCCTATGGGATGATAGGGTCATACCCAAAGAAGATATAGGGAATTCCCTGTACTTTCTGTTCTACAGACAAAAAGCCATTCTCCCAAACGAGCTTTATTTGCAATCTCTCCAATTGGCCCAAGATTCTAACGAAGAACCATCCTCGACCATGCAACAAAGAATCAACACCTTGCTTATGCTGGAAGAAGAGAGAGAAAATGCTAAGTCAAAATTTCCGGCTCATCAACAGATAGTGAAAAGATGGTTTGATAAGCATAAAGCTAAGGAAAAGAACTCTGAAGTAGGAGATTTAGTCTTAAAGTGGGACAGGGCAAATGAACCCAAAGGAAAACATTCCAAGTTTCATAACCTATGGCTCGGACTTTCAGGTGGTGGAGAAGATTGGGGTAGGTACTTACCGGTTGCAAAATCTGAGGGGGGAACCCGATACTCTCCCAATAAACGGAAAAGCCCTAAAACAATACTTTCAATATATATATATATAACTTTAGGTTAATACAGTTAGAAGGAGCACCAAAGATATCCGTTGCATGGAACAGAGATTCTGGGTTCGCCCAATGAATCACCATTTGTTGAGTGCTCAACACACCCTAAAAGTTCTGTGACCATTTCCTTTTGGGTACCACCTTGTTTTCCACCTTTGATTGTTCTCACCTTGGTCTAAAACTGATAATTCGCTTATCAATATATGTTTCATGTCTTAAGTTTCTCTTGAGCATACAACAAAGAACCATCTTAAGAGACACAACGACTACTCAAGGAATCAATGACCTGGAACTTTCCCTACTCCCTAGAGAAGTTCAACATCGACGAAAGCTTAAGGTGGCGAAAATCACTTTGAGAAGTCAAAGTAGCCGAGTACCGACCTTTGTCAATGTCGGACAATAGTAGTGTTTCTTTCTTACGAACAACCTCTGAAAAGATTTCGCCGAAGGCCGATCCTTTCGGTTTCGGCAATAAAGTGTAATCGTGAGGGCCGCACAAAAGAGGAGTTCCACCACTGACCGCCGACGCCTGAAATGTTTCCTTAATCACCAATCCAATTGTCATCGGTTTCGGGAGTTTTATCAAGAAGACAATAGTATGGATAAACCATCTAAATAGTAGTCGAT
The DNA here is from genome assembly GCA_009831015.1 of Picea engelmannii. Classification (NCBI taxonomy): domain Eukaryota; kingdom Viridiplantae; phylum Streptophyta; class Pinopsida; order Pinales; family Pinaceae; genus Picea; species Picea engelmannii. The sequence goes on along the minus strand of WSFP011415289.1, from coordinate 4,458 downwards.
CCTTGATCTTTATGAAGGTAAGACGTGATGTGACGTTTAACCCCCAACTGTGTCAAGTACTCTGCATTCAAAGATTTAGTTAATTCATAGATCATGCATTAGTTACTATCTCGTGCACAAATCAAAAGGGAACCGTTAAACTCCCCAATAGAATGCATCTCCATCCGCGCCTCTGTCGTCAACCAGTTAAGTTTGAGCAACAGAAATATAATAGCGGTTTATTTTGAAATCTGCATTGGTCACCCATATTAACTAATTGATATGACTGGTAGCATCTCCCAGTTATATTCTTTCGAGTCTTTTTATGTGACCCCACTCTGCGCGGTAAGGAATTCAGAACAAATAGGAGAATGAAGCCACCAATCCAGAAGAAGCATCTGAAGTCCAGTGAGTATTAAACAGTTATCTTAGCAAGCATTACAGGTATGGGTTCGCTTGTGGTTTTACGCTTCATTTGTATACATTCCCACCCGACGCTGCTCTGTATACGTTTTCTAAGGGTGTATTTGATTGTAGGGACAATGCCTCCAAAGAATCCATCCACCAGGAAATCAACATGGGCGCCAAAGCTGTAAGAATCGGAAATAGGAGAAGGCTCCTCCCCAACAGTTGCAAGACAATTAGAGTTCGCTCCTAAGTCGATGTCCGTCATGAAGGCGATCACCAAGGATCCCTTTTTCCAACCCCCAACTTTCGAAGACATAGAGGCAAGCATTGGAAGAAAGAAAACTTTTCCTCACTGGGAATAAGTCTTAAAGAAGATTAAGAAAGAAGAACCCCTCAAATATACTCCACACAACGACCCTGATACAAGGAAGCTCGATGACGAGGTCCTCCCAAATATTCGTAGGGCTTATCTGCACATCGTGGCAAGTCGGTCTCTGTATTTCCCTTGCATAGATATCTTAAAGTGGCTCATTGATCACACCGATGCACATAAATGTTCGATTAATGATGACAATGGCGAATGCATCGGGGTTTTCGTGCCATCAGAAGTTCAAAAATACTACAAACTCAATGAGTTTGGAGAAAAGTTGAGCACTGATTTCGTGCTAAGTTTTTATGCCTCTCATGACACTAGAAAAATCATGGCATCCTGGTGGAGGGAAGACAAGAAATTCATGAGCCGAACTTCTGGCTCGTACCCGACGGTCAATCTCAGGGAACCATACACCTATCTCATGGCCCTTCTCTACAGATTGCATGGGGAGAAAGACTGCTCCTGGTTTTCAGAAGTTTGGATGCCTCTGGCTTTTACAGTCGCCATTTCAGGCACCAGTTTCAATTGGGGTGCTATCATCTCTAAATAGTTGAGCACCTGCATAAAACAGGCCCAAGCGCTAAAGGAGAGAGATACCCCCGCCTTCTACATGGCTTCGTATCTACTAGACGTCATCTATGCCAGGAACTCTTTTGCCGAGATGAACTTGAATTGGAACCCTTCAGAGCTCCCAGTCCATGTATACTACAACATCTTGTGGGAAAATAGGATTTTTGGCGCCATAGGGGCACCACATTTATTGCCCATTTATGTTCTAGAATGGCTAGTTTTAGGAGAAATCTTCTATCAAACCATCATACAAGGATATAACACAACTTTAGTAAAAGACAAGAAGTGGGCTTTCATACCGTATGAGTTTCATATTGGCTTCTGCATGGTCAAAGACACCGCGCATGCTAAACAACTTGGGCTAGGTCAATTGGAATTTTGGTTCCAAACTGGTCGATTTCACAAACACGATTCCAGGGGATTGGTCATACAGCATGCGTCACAGGTATCATCCTGTTGGCCTTATGCCCATGATCGGTTTGAGGATGAAATTTTCACCGAGAACGCTCAAGACTGGGATATGGTGACAACCAGGAAGGCTGATCCTAGAGGAACCGGGTTTAGAGCTAAGAGCTTTGAAGAGCAGGCCACGTTTTTGGAGCAAGCAGTTCAAGGAGTTGGCCGACGCCCTGAAGCAACAGTAGCATATGAATTGGGGGAAGAAACAAATGATCCCAAAGAAGACATTGAGATCGCAGAAGCTCATCAGGGATCCCCCAGTACAAATCATAGATTTCCCTGAAGATCAAACGACTCAAGAGAGTGGCACACTTTTACACCAGCAAGCTCAACTATTAATGAAACAGATGCAGGATAACCCACATCTTTCCATAAGTCCTGAGATTTCAACTACCGTTCGGAGCATCCCGATAGAACCAAGTGATCCTGGTCTCACAATCACCGATGACACCAATGGGTCGGGCAATCCTAAATCTATGATATCGCTAATTGATCTCTCAGGAGAAGGAGCAACTCAACCAAAGACGGGTCGGGTGTCGATAGAAACACAAGCGCCCAACCCCTTGAGCATGCTTATACACATATACAGCGACGACGAGAGCACGAATCCCTCTCGTGGCACCTCAATGCGCATCCAAGAAGAAGAAGGTCTCGAAAAGACCCCTTCCTCAAGTCCCGAAAAGGTCTCTTCTACTGGGCCCGGGGTTCAGGACCATGGAGTCCCACATAAGGAAGCTGAAGCTAAAGGTAATCTCAATACAGGAAAGTCCAATGAACCGAAAATAGATGTCGACCTGAGTGAAAAACGTCCGCAGAAGGAAATCGACAGTTCCACGATTGATGAGCAAGTAAGTGACAAGTTTATGCCCGACACCTCTATCCTGCTCAATACCCAGATCCCCGGTGATGAACAAGTAGAAGTTGGATCTACAAGACAGAACGAAGAAGTTCTAGAGCCCACTCTCGAACAAATATACACTGCGGGAAGCTTGGGAAACAATCTCACATGGGGCGATCAACAGATACCAGACCCGATAGATGAGGTCGCAAACATCTATGTGATCTCCTATGATCAAAAGAGAAAGGCTATCATATAGAGAACTGCAAAGAAGAGAAGAATCACACTGGGTCAGTCCATCATAGTCGTCACTGAGGAGAAGTTAATCGATACAGCAGATGCCCATACATCTGAGATGATTAGTATTGGAAAATCCCTCTCAGAGGTCGCCCAGGACAGAGCCAGGAGAGATGAAAAGGAACTTTCCGTTGCCCAAAAGGAGCTCGAACACTTGCGCAATCTTGTTGATTACTATAAGGGTGCTACATAGACAACTGTGTATTTAAAAGATGAGTTCGGTAAAGTTTACGATGAGTTCAAGACGAAAAGACACCTGTTAATATCGAATATAGCCGAATTCCAGGAAGACACTCTCATGGAACTCGCGACATGTAAGGAAATGGAGCGATGGTATGAGAAGGCACAACAGGCAGTGGAGAGGCTCAAGTTTATTGAGGAAATCCAGAAAGGCCGAGAAAAGGAAGACCACGAAATTCGGCTAGTAAGTAAAAGCAGTCTCAATTGCATGAAGCGATCAGCTGAATACTGGGCCAAAATGTCTCGAATCCCACACGAAGAAATCCAAGAACGATGGGCCAGGTGTCAGAAGCACTGGGATAAAATCAATAAAATAATGAAAGACATCGGACTCCCCGAGTATGGTACCCCCGATATGTTTATAAACCTAAACGAAATAATCAAGCTATGCACCGAACAAGATGCGTTTTGGGCTAAGGAATGCACAAGGGTCACTGATGCAAAGCCAGGGCAAGTACAACAGTTGGCAGGACATCCAATCAAAGAAAGAACCATGCTTCAGAAATTGAACTTCAGCCTTGCAAAGTATCGGGCGCACACAACAAAAATTAGGGGAATATATGCAGCTCCAATGGAACAACACAGATTTCCATGGGCCAACACCTGCGAAGAACTCTTAATCAGATGGTCTGATTGTTGTTCCTGAGTTTGTGTTTTAAGGCTGTAAAACACACCGTCAAGGCATCCGACTAAAGGTTTTTAAGATAATACGTTTAGGAGAAAGAAACAAAGAAAAACTAGATCGGAGTCAGTTTCTCAACTGTCTCTGTCTTTCTTCCCGTTGTTCTTGGACGCTTATGTCACGTTCAATTACAACCCACGACCTTTCTAACTCATCCCTATTTGTTGCAGTTTGCAAGATTGTGTTAAATAAATTTAGTGCAATGCTTGTTTGATCTTGTAGACCAGGTTCTACGTTAGGTTGTCCACCGTTAGGAACTGTCATGGGTGATTGAGATTTAAATATTTGTAAAGGGGTTTTTTGTATATTGGTTACTTCAGACTTTCAGAAAAGATATTGATGAAACAACTTTAAAATCTAAACAGTAATGTAAAGACACAACTAAGGCCGTCTCCTGGTTTTGTGACAATTTTGAAATTGTTGACAAAGAAACACAACAAAGAGAAATATAAGGCTTTTATCTGGAAAAAATCTTATATTTCAGTTAACAGTAATGAAAGAGACACAGGATTTCTAACAAAAAGAAATATTAAGGAACAGAAGGTTACAGGTCTTAAAATCACTAAAGTAATTCCAGAGGAAAAACTGTAACACATTCAACATCCAAACCAA